>JAQFZW010000035.1:0-155406 GCA_034687055.1 Heteromurus nitidus | reverse complement strand
GAAAGCTTGAGATTAATAAAAGTGAAGTTTTTACTTTTTAATCATGTCATTCACGCAACCCGAAAATATCTTTACTATATATATCATGCATATTTATGTGTTCTCCACTTTAGCATTTCGAATAGATCCGTTATCCAGATCTAGAATCAAAATTAGATCTTTCCTTTGTAACGAAGAAGTGAATCACAAGCGTTGTAGCTGGAGCCTGCAGTGGTGGTGTGGTGTGGTATGTATTCACAGAGTTTCCCACTTTCTCTTTTGTATTGTGTAGACATCCGGCAAGGCAATACATTGTAAAATTACTTGAAATCGTTCAGTTTCCCCTTACAACTCAATTCTAATAAAGCACTAACTAATTTGAAGCCACAGGCAATGATGCCGAAGTGGAACACGAAATTCCCATAGAATGCAAATTCCCATGAAAATTGAGTCGAGACGAGACGCAGTGAGTCAAGCGTGAAGAATGAACGAATAGAACGAACAAAGTTTTACAACAGTCGACTGCGACATAATGTTTTATGGTGCACAATGTGCAACTACAAAATATGTATGAAATTGTGGCTCACATTTGGTATTATATTGTCTTCGTCAAAGTTTAAAACACTTTTCGTTTGTTTTATAGTTCCTCCATCCTAATGTTAATGTTATAATCCGCAAGTTAAAGCTTAGAGAGCTCTTGATGTTTTGTAGCAAAGTGGGACAAATGTGACATAAAACGTTTGTATTTCGACGGAGATAAAGGATTTCCGCTGGAGAAAGATGTGAAAGTGTGCCTAAAGTTATCATTGTTATTATGCTCTTTAAAACAGCCTGCGGAGTGCGGTGCCACAACATTGGCAAGTTGATTGTAGGTGGTTTTTTGGTCGACTGAATTTTAGAAGGTGGTTCTTTGATTCTGTGGTGGTGATGTAGAGCTAAAAGGAAGTAGCTTTTTCTTCGACTTTGTGACAGGAGATTGAAGTAAATATAACTAAGCACCTTTTACATATATTTCCCTTGTGCTGATGAAGACTCTATGTTCTTAAGTGTGGACGTGTAGAAATGCTCTCAAAGGCTTTCCCCTTTTTTACTCCGCAAAGTCAAAGTAACTCGCAAGAATAGTTCGGAAAACGTTAATAGGGAGTGAGAGTGAGCTGTGAGCTCGAGTACTTGATAACGTGTTTTTATGATTCACATCATCCGTATTCACAGCGTAACCCTCTCAAACCGTTGATGGTCTTATGAGCAAGAGCAATTTCTCAGTGTCTGTCAGACTCAGAACCGTTATAAAATTTACGAAGTCTTCTTTGCCTTGTCCTAATTTTCTTCAAAGATCTTGAAATATGAGCTCGTGATGAACATGAATAATAATAGATTGTTCTAATAGTAAACGACTTGCACTTGGAACTCTGAAAGGCTTTCACTAACTTCGACCTTGAAAAGGAGAAATACAGTTTGAAGAAGTAGAGCAAGGCATCAGATGTCCATTGTTTCATCGTGGAATATATGAATTGCAGTCATAAAGTAGCATATTCGGGCCTTGCTCTTGCAAACCGGGTTGTAAAATGTGATACACAATTGCATACTCATGGAAGGAAAAAGGAAATAAAACGCTTATGCTTAAAGGGTGGAATCATGAAATTTTTAATCTCGGCTTAAGCCGAAACTGGCCATTTAAAATACATTACCGGATTAGCTTAAACTCGGCTTAACTATTTTCACGATTCGACCCAAAGAGTTTAAGTTTTGTGTTAAAGTCTGCTTCACCTTTGTTGTGTAAAAAGTGTAATTTCCGTTTGTCGTTCTTTCTGCCACTTTCCATCAACTTGAATAGAGCAGGGATAGAGGATAGTGTATAGTGGTAGGTGCTTTATTATGTGTAATTTCCACTGACTTGTGTTGAGTTGCATTTGTATGACATTACGGGAGCTTTGCGCTTCCTTTCTCTTAAAAGCAATAATACTCTTGAATGACTGCCTTGTAAAAAGCAACTTGTTTAAATTCTTAAAGCTAATCCCTTTGCTAAAACTAAAAACTAATGTTTTATGACTGTGTTATTTTGTAATATGGACTAAGGAGCCGTGTTTTCGTTCAATAATGTTTTACGGATGCAACTTATGTTGTCGGTGATATATGCACCGCATGTCATATCTCCTCGCTACCTTTGAAACATTTTTCAAGTAGTATTCCGCCCAGAGAGCTTGACTTTCCCTTGCCACTTGTATGATGGCAGAGAAGATTTGAAAACCTTTTATCTTAGTTTTGAAGAATGTGACACTTTAAGTAAGATTTTGTGAATAGCATACGAGTATAATCTCGGAAGGAAAGAGATTGCTACTGACACACGTTACATATGCATGATTATGAAGATTTTACCTTTGTTTTTTCCTTTGAGCAGTACGACTTCGCTGTTAAAATATCCTTTGAACGTGAAAATGAAAATGTATATGCGAAGCTGTATCTTTGGTGGAGAACACAGGGGAAAGCCGCGCCTACTTTCTCTCTCTGTCTTCCTCTTCTCCGCTGCATACTCGTAATATACTCATCGTCCCAAAAGATGTTAAAATTAGAAAACGAGGGTTTCATGGCGCTCTCAAAAAGTAAAATGCTAAAAGACCTTTATTTTGAATTTAACGGAGGATTCTTCCGTACCTTAATCAAAGCGATTTCAACGTGCAAAGAAATTAAAGGAAACATGTCAAAATAATTCACATGAAGAAATGAGTACATTCGTTTGATGATTGGTTAAAAAGGGTTGGATGATGAAAAGTACATGAAGTGCAGAAGGATATTTGTTAAAAAGTTTCCAATGTGTGAAAAGTATGTGTATACGTAATATATAACTTTGTAGCACATTGTAAATAGAAACATCCAATAAAATTGTTGAAGTTTGTAGTTAGTAGAGTTGTAGATGGATGAATCTTTTTCCGACTTGTTGAAATGTTTGCTTACGGAACTTCGTTCCCGTGAAGCATTCCATACAACTTTTTTATATGTTTGAAGTACCATACCAATTCCAGCAAGTGCTTAAACATTTGAGCTATTCTCAGTGTTTTGCATCTGAATTTGAAGTATTTTTCTTCAGGAAAGTACGGATGGCTAGGACATATATTTGCTTGGTATGGGTATGTTACATGAACACTTTTCCTGTCCAAAGGTCGCAAAACAGTGGACACATGCAGAAGACCAGAAAGGAATGAGCCCAAGGACACTCTTTATGTCCAGTTTGGATGATTTAGTTAATGGATCTTACTTCAACTGAAGGAAGCTTACCGACTTTCCAATTTATGCATGTATCATATTGGGATCATGATATGACGCTACTTTACCAGAGATCCTGTAACTATAATTTGTCGCGTTATTTAGGGACAAAGGCACAGCACAGACACTGTGGCGTCTTGCCTTGTGTGTCACTGTCGTGTCATTACGTAATAGGCACATGGAAATGTGCCAAGTTCTGAAAATAAAAGTTGAAATGTAATCCAGGAGGAGAAGGGATGACATTTCTTGTCATTGTCACACACACGTCACATTAGGGGGAAATCATAATATTCTTACTTTGTTGCTGAGTCGGTGAAAGGAAGGGCTTCGCCGTTGGGAAGTACTTGAGTTTGAGCGTTACAGCAGATCCACACGCGTTCAGATGCTCTACCGCTTGATCATGGTCCAGATTCGTGATCTTTCTCCCATTTACTGGAAAAACAAATATATCAAAGAAAGTCAGGCACATATCAAACATCGCTTTTCCACGTCATCCAGAATATAAGAATTTTGTGGGTTTGGTCACACGCCGAATAACTTGGATAAGGAAGAAGGCATAATTTATTTTGTGAAGCTTTGTTGGAAGCAGTTCGCGTGGTCAGGTTGAGTTTGTTTGTGTCTCAAAGACAGAGAACGTGTGCTACCTCCAGTTTTTAGTTGTGAGAAGTGGTTATCTTCCAATTTTTTGAGATTTTATAATTTAAAAATTAACTAACAAAATGGCAGATAAAATGCAGACTTCGAAAAAGCGGAAGGTGAGCTATTTCCTACAGTGACAGTACAATTTTAATGAATTTTGTATATAAATTAATTGTTATATTTGTGCTAATTGTGCTGCCGAAAAAGTGTAATTCAACCAAAATTGAAATCATTTTTGGTTGTTGATTGTTGTTTTCATGGTTGGACGGCATTTTCAGCGTAAGTTTTAAACTAGTAAATAACTAGAGTGTATTTTTTGCTATAATTTTCAGTTCGTTCGGGAGGGCTTGTTTAGAGCGGAGTTGAACGAATTCCTCATGAGAGAACTAGCGGAAGATGGTTACTCCGGACTTGAAGTTCGTGTCGCCCCCAGCCGAACTGAGATTATCATAATGGCAACTAGAACCCAAAACGTTCTAGGGGACAAGGGTCGTCGAATCCGGGAACTTACATCTGTTGTCACCAAGAGGTACGGATTTGCACCAGGCACTATTGAATTGTATGCTGAGAAGGTTGGAGTTCGTGGTCTCTGTGCCATTGCCCAGGCTGAATCCCTTCGATATAAACTTGTGGGAGGGCTTGCTGTCAGAAGAGCGTGTTATGGTATGTACATTGATTGAGATAGTTTATCAGTCGTGTGGCTTCATGGAGACTTTTTCGGTGTTGGTTATGGAGTTGGTAAACCACAATGTGATTATTCGTTTGTTTCCAGGCGTGTTGAGGTTCATCATGGAATCTGGAGCTAAGGGATGTGAAGTAGTTGTGTCCGGAAAGCTGAGAGGTCAGAGGGCAAAGTCGATGAAATTCGTTGACGGTCTCATGATTCATAGTGGAGATCCAACCAACCAATACGTGGATACTGCAACTCGTCACGTACTCCTTAGGTTTGTGGTTTTTAAAATTAAATTCTTCATTTAAAATCGCTATTGTGCTTGATATTTGTCATAGTCGCGAGAGGGACACTTTAATTAAGCTATTTGTTTCTCTGCAGGCAAGGTGTGCTGGGTATCAAGGTTAAAATTATGCTCCCGTGGGATCCCAGTGGCAAGATCGGACCTAAGAAACCTCTCCCAGATCATGTTGCAATTGTTGAACCTAAGGACGACACCCCCAAGGAGAAGGAGCATGCCACCTTGGGTTTGGTGGAAGCATATGTCAATTTGAATAATAGGGAGATTGTTCCTCCCGAATGTCCTGTTATGTCGTAAACACGCGCTGGCAAAAATATTACGCATCGAAATTAAACATCACTTATCCTATTAATTCTCTATGAACTTTTTAATACTCGCGAGAGGTGAATAAAAGAGAATTGAATCTATCCATTGCTACACCTTCTGTATTGTGTGTACATTTATATTGGTAATTTTCAACTTCACCAATTAACGAACTTAATTTAAAAGTGTGTACATCTTCTAAACACTAAAATTGTGCATTAGCACAATAGCTTTCATTTAAACTCTACCGGAATAATTGCACGTATAACTTGTCCTGTCCGTATTGTAGTTCTAATCTCTCAATTCTGGCTATTTTATTTTATACACGAGACTAGCTGTTTGATAAATTAAACTAGTGATATTCACATCATATGATTCTAAGAATTGGAAAAGCTATTTCTTCAAAGACAAGTAGCACAGACAGCTAAGCAATTTTACTTCTATACAGGCTCAATTCAATACTAATACGTAGTTATCTGGTACATCGGAAACGTTCATTGGTTGGGTTGACATACTATGAAAAAGTATATTAAGTTGTAATTATGGATCCTTAATACATATACTGACATACAGGAAAATACCGTCCTTGGAATCTGTTATTCCCTCCGTAGTTAAGAGAATGATTAGTAGAGCAACAACTTTATAGGTAAGAGGACAATTACGTAAGTTTACTTTCCTACTTCTGTTCTGAACAGTTCCAACCTTTTACAGTAATTGCCGGTTTCGTGACGTTTTCCCTAATTGTGTCTGCCTGCAGTCTCTAATGATTGATAGCGTTTTCACTAATCAAAAGTTATGAAGCATAAGCATTACAAGTCTAACATTGCGAACGTAAGCCAAAAAGAAGTGCATTTTACACCACATCAATGTAAAAGTTTTCCTCTTCTCGCCAAGTGCTTTCAAAATCTCATGTATAAAGGGAAAATGCATATTTTTTCGTCCATGCCAAAATCTTACTTGCAATAACAGCGTCTCCTATATAGATTTGCTTGCAAAGGGCCGCTGGAGATCCAGGAATAAGGCGTGACACAATCAGTGGAAGTGAGTGCTCCGCACCACCGCGGACACTAATTCCAAGGACTCCGTCCACTCGTTGTATTGTCACTTCTCGTTTCTAATAGAAAGAAAGAAAGACCATCCATAAATAGATTACTTTTTCTTTTCCTCCCTTTTCCAGAGAAAGTCTGTTCTGGGCAGTGGGAACACATTATAATTTACTAACGATTACTGTGCATGTATTTCGCACTGCACGCCCGTGATACTACCTCAAGGAAACATATATCCGCCTCATGCCAGTTTCAGTATCTAGTCAATTAATATCAAGGACAATGACAGCTACTTATCTTTTGCTTCCGCGTACACTCCCTTTTTCTATTCTCAAGAAAAAGTTAAATGTTCTTCTTCAGCAAGTTATCACCCAAAGCCAGTTGAACAAACAACTTTTCCCGATAATTTGTTATCATCCCGTTACCGATCCGTATAATTCCCATTTCCCCTCGCATGATTCTTGACCAAGTGTAATTGGATCATGGATTTTCCTTTTAAGCAATATTACTCCTCCAGTAATCCAGTATAATCCAGTGCGCCCCACGGCCACGAATAAAAGCTTTCTCGTGCTTTTACGAGATCATACACAGGCGTAACAAAATGTCTCAAGAATCAAAGAAGAGTCGGCTTTCCCTGACCCGTAATGCATGTTTTGACAGTTGACAATGAAATATTACTTTGTTGTGGAGCGTCTCGTTCCAATCCTGCTTTTATTATTGGCTTGTGCGTATGTTCTCCACAATTTTTAGCTTTCGTGTATTGAGGTCTTAGATTTATTGAAGCTTTTATCAATGTCTGAAAATGCTCCATCATCGAGGCTTGGCTTGCCACGCCACATATTGCTTTGCGTGCTTCACAAGACTAGTTTAATTTGTAAAGGGACTACGCAGCTACGTCTGGCAAATGCCATTAGTTTTCGTCAGCTCTAATTGGCTTGCGGAGATCAGATCAAATGTGTGTATAAATAGCTACTGGGATATTTTGGGAAATTGGGAATTTTCTCTGATGTTCGTCGTTTTTTGCTTCGTTCTTTCTAACTTTATGTTCTTCTTGTACCGTACCTCAAGGCAATTTACATACACATACACATATTTCTGTATCATCAAATGCATATACCGGTTGTGTAGATATTGCTTTCACTTTCACCACATGTGACAATGGTTAATGACGAGTCTCGAGTTTACTGATCAAACTCACGCTCCTTCCTCGAAAACAACATCACCACATCCATCTCAAAAAGTAAAGAGTTGAACTTTTGATGCATTTTGTTTACAATTTCAAAGACTATCAACATTATTGGCTCAGTTCAGTTCACCATCATCAAAAGTCATTAATCCTCTATCTAGATTTTCCCATTTTCCTCGGAAAATTCATGTGTGCTCTCGAAGCTCGAAGCAAGGCCAATCTACAATCATGATCAACTCTGCAGCAACATATAATTTAAGTGAAACTCGCTCTCTGTCTCCGTCTCTCCCTTCCCAATTGATGCATGCATGCAACACATTTAGCATTTTACATTATGCATTTCATTCTCATTTCGAGTTGTCTACGCTATCAGTTTCACTTCACATAATGAACATTATGGGCTTTCACTTTCCTCAAACTGCTCGGCAAAAGGCATCATTCCAAAAAGTAGACTTTTTTCTGTGGTAATGTGGTGTGGTCTAGTCTAGGCTGAAACGAATGGCTACATGAACATCGTTGTCGTGTTGAAAAGCTTTTACCATTTTCCCAGAACAACTGCTCTGCAAATTGGTTTACGTCCGTTACAACGTCGGCACATTTCACAAAAGTTCAGCCACAGGGTATAGTAAACGCGAAAGCGCATATATTACGGCTTAGTAGAGAATAAGCACCTGGCAATGCCGAGTTGCATGAATATATAGTTGTTTATTCAACTCGATTTCCAATAAAGCACTGTAGTACAATTCTTTATCGTTTATGACATGTCATCGCATGTAAAAACGATTTCTGGCAGGGCATGAGTGAGATAATGCTTCTCGACATTTAAATGCACTTTACAAATCCTAACAAATGGTTATGTTATCTACGATCATACATTAACCATTTGAAGTAAGTGTGATTGCCTGATTGCTCATTGTTCAACAATTGGATCCTAAGCAAATAAATCACAAAATACGCTATAATTATAAAGAACAAGTTCATGTTCATCATAACTTAAGATAAGGCCGAGATAAGATAAAAATATTCCATGTGTAAAAAGCAATCAACATCGACGATTTTAAATTCGTTATCGTCTGAATGGAGCACTGGATTTTTCATCACAAAATATTTTTGTAACACTTCTAATGCTCATGTAGCAGTGGGGAGGATAGAATTTTCTTAACAATGTTACACATGAGAAATGAGTAACATTACTGAAGGTAATGTAGCAGCAGTCTCTGTAAATAATTTTCCTGTGACACTGTGAAGGAAAAGAGATAAAGAACGAAGCAGATGCCTCTCTCTCAAGGATTTTCCCCCACAAAATGACATTACCATTTTCCATTCCTTTACCTCATTTTCAGAATGATGATGACAAAGTTTCCCACGATCTCCTCAAAGCAATATCACACTACCACACACACCGAATGGATATGCTCCACTTGGTCGATGTCACCATCAAAGAGCAATTTCGCTTCTATAAGATAGCGCTCCTCCTGTAATAGACTTTCATTTCTAACGAACAGGATGAAATAAATCACAGCTTGTTCAAATAATGTAAGGAGAGAGAAGGAGGAGGAAGGACTTGATGAAAAAACTGAGCTGATTCTTTAAATTTGAGCTTAGTTCACTAAAACGGTTATGCTCACTTCATAAGTCTTCAAAGCTTATTTTAAAACGTGAATATTCTCACAAATACTAGATCAGTGTGTGGTTAAATCTTTCATGTATTTGTATAATATGAATAGGCCGTCTCTGACAAAATTTTTGTAGGCAGAAGCGTGCTAAACAAAAGAGCATTCATTCAACGTAAAAACATCGTGTGAAGGAGGCTTACAAAAACAAAGACGAAGGAAATGGATAAAGTTTTTCTCTTTCGCTACCAACGATGTCAGTGTCTCTACCTCGATATTCGCTTGCTCACTTTGCCATTCACCTGCGTTCCGGAAAACGTGAAAACTTAATGAAAAGAATATAAAGTGAAAGCACATCGCACAAAACTGGAGAAAGCGAGAGATATATGAAACACGATTTGGTCGTACTTTATATAGTCACGTACTCACTCAACACGACATTTTCGATTTTCGTTTAAATCACCTCGAGTGAGGAAGAGAGAATGTGTAAATGATCCTAACCCATCAAAATCTTCCTTGGAGGAAGGTGCGAACGGATATGTGTATAGTAGGAAATTGATTTCGACGAAATGCTTATATACGTGTCGTCATTTCACACATATTATCTGCATCTGCATACACTCTGACAACACTTCAAGTTTTACTAATATGGAATGTGTACGACATGCTTTTTGCCTACCTGCCTAAATTGGACATATGAATTTTTTCCCCAATTTTTAAACCCATATCTAAACAGTAAATTCAGCTTTATCGGACGAGAATGTTATAAAGTAAGGCAGTGGATATGCAGGAGATATGATATGCCATTCAACTCGACAAATTCGATAAACAATGGTTGGCGAGGTTGGAGTGAAAGTGAGTATTGTAGAGCAGAAAAAGTTCCATGATTAGCAAATTTACATACACATTATTTTTTGCTCCATGTTCGCAGGATAGTTTTGAGCACCTTAAGTACTCGTATTAAACAAAGTTAAAATGCAAAAAAAAACACTTTCAATGAAATTCTACCGCAGCTGTGAGCTTCTGCAGCTGCTATCTGTGCTTGTCACTTTCTCTTGAAAGTGGATCAACATTTGACGGCTTAGTAATAAAAATCCTTCAAGCGAATTTGCTCTCTAAATTTTTTCCTGCAGAATAAGTGTATCGTATATTTGCACTTGGGCATTGAGAGAAGGAAAGGGAGAATTTATTTACTCTGGTTTTAACTGGGTGTTTTTATATGCTTAAAGAAAATAGCAATGGAGCTTTTAAAAAACTGTGTTCAGTCTGGAACTTCTATGTAATTCTGTAGGAACTAAAATAAAAGGGAAAGCAAGAAAAGAAGGGGTTTAAACGCGAATTACATGCTACATTTTTTTGCTTTTTACCTTTTCAGAAGGATCTAGTTTTTGTGCTTGTGCACACGAGTGTTTTCCCTCCAACTTGTAATTTATCGGCAATCAACGGTAATGGAAAGGGTACTGTCCAGGCAGCTGGTGCCACGGGGAAATGCTCAAATATATATGGATCAGATATACAATGGCGTTTATACTAAAAGCCTAAGCCACATAAGGAAATAGGCTTGAATAATTGTACACTTTTCTACAACTGTGCAACTTATTCTTCTAGTTTCCCGTAGTCCATGTGTAATCTAACTGAAGTAAAATACACTTTGGGAGCATTATCATCAGAGTGTGTTCTCATTGTGGACTTGGAGCACTATCATCAGTTGAAACGCAAAAGGAAAAAAGTGGATGGTATCTGAACATAAAACAAAGTATGTTACCAAAAGTATATAAATAATAAAAACTGAACGAATATGATAGTCTAGTTCCTCACATCAAGTTTTATATTGTATGCGTAAGAATATGTGCTTTGCTCTCGCATGAAAAACAGACGCACTCATGCAATGTACACAACACAAGCAACTCTTACAACTTTCTCCATTTTACGCAGTTTTGTATTCATTGCGAAGTGCGCTATTTAGTTAGTGTAAACATGCCCAGTCTCAAACTCAAATGAGATTCCCTTTCTCCGCCTGAACAGAAATGGATGCTGCTTTTGTTTCTCTCAAAATACAACTACAAAAAAACTCCCATCAGGCGAATGTCTTTGAGCACACGCTGATGAGTTGGCTATCATGGCTGGTTATGGAGAAAGCAATCAGAAATCAACAGCCCGAGCCCAATACAAAACCAATTTATATGAGAGAACCATAGGAAAAGAGAAGCAAGTGGAAAAGCTCGGATTATTTTCACTTGAATTGGATTAGGATGGGCAGAGGGAAACCAAACAACACATAATGGCAACTGTTGTTACTCTTTCGCAGAATAAAATAGTTTGTATACGAGTATTGCGAGTACGATAATGAGTATGATGATGCTGGTGATACAAGAAAAGTTTACACTTTCTCTTCACTTTTTTAAATGGTGGTGGTGGTTGGTATTATAGTAGCGGCATGTGTTTTAAGGAAGTAATGAAACACCATTTGGGACTAAGGAAAAGGATGTGAATAGAAGCAAGTTGGTTTACTTAAACTGAAGTAGGATTGGCTACAGAAGTTGTTTTTGCTACATTGAAATTATGGACTGTGGCTCTCATTTTTCATGGGGTATGGTCATTAGTTGGCGTCAACGGGTTGAGTGAATAAATTCAGAGAAGAAAGTTTTCTCTCTTGAGAAATCCCAAGAAAGCACATCTTGTTTTAAGGATTTTATATACTTAGTCATCTGCTTGTATTGCTCATCTTCATTTCCTAAAAGTTTCTAGTAAAAACGATGAAAAGAAATGTGTCCGTGTAAAACTGAAAGAGGAAGTAAATAAATATTTATTTTGTTTTAGATGATAAATCTTTACTACTTTCTCTTTGATTCGCCTTCTCGTATACTTATCCCAAAAAGCGGCTTGGGTTTGGTAATATTGGTAACAAGCACGTTCTATATTCTATTGGCATTTGTTTAAGTGTTTAGAGTCCTAAAAGTCGGATTCTGAATTAAGGCGGACAATTTGCACCGTTGCTACCCGCACGTTAAGTTATTGCTCCATTAATTCCTTAACGGAGTGCTGTAGATGGTCTATAGACAGGAAAAGTGGTTTAGTTTTAGAAATATTTCGAAAGTTGTATTCAGCTACGTTTAACGAGCACCTAAATACATGCCACGTCCACATGCATGGCTTCTGCACGTCTATGCACAAAATTAACAACGAAAAATTTATGGAATCGCTCCTTCCAAGTTTGAATTACAACTGCGTCACTCATCTTGAGTTGCAGACGTGGACAAAAAAATTGAGCAAACATTTGAAGCCTGCTGGGTTGGCTTGGGATGACGAGTTTGAGTAGTTGCACCACGTTACAGTTACCAGCCGCAGTGTCCACCCTCTCTCCTGATAGCTCAGATAGATACTCATTGTTTGAAGTTTGAATTGTAATGAGGAAGTGAGAATGTAATGTACAATGGCTCTTGTTTAAATATCCATTACCACTTTCACTGTTCTTTCTCCCCATTGTGTCCACTTACAATAATTCTATAGCTAATATTTGCCAACTACGATGAAGTGCTCTGACATCCCGGTGGACCCGATATGTATATATGCTTAAATTTACTTCCACCACTTCAGCCATATCTGATTCAGAGGTTTTTAGAGGGTACACCCAACCCAGCGTGCGGTGAAATAAAAAGTGAAAGTGTACATTTCATTTAATGAGTGGAAGGCTTTCAAGAAAACTTCATTTTAGGACGTCATTCGGTTGGTGCATTCAAAAACATGTTACAAAAGGAATATGAACCTATGAAATACTTATATAAGTTTATACTTGCATTGTATACGGCGGCTCAAACACGAAAGAAGAGAGTAATAATGAGAAATACCACACCACCTTTTATTTATAGGCCATTCCTCGCAGCGGATCAATTAAATATAGTGTTCTTTTTTAAATTTTAATGGCTTCGATGAATAATTGAATTCAACTGCTGCCAATGAAAATTGTAAGCAAAAGTGTTCTCAATACCCTGATCATCGGTGACAACCTGACAACGAACAGAAACTAAAAGCCAAGTCGATCTCGACTATATCATCATTCTTGTTTAAGCACTCTACTAAAATAAATCGCCATTCTTTAAGAAAAAGAAAGTTCCGAAAATGACAAAATTTTAAATTGGGAAGCATTCAAACACGAGCTCACAACAACGTTGGGCGCTATTCCTGTCGGCGCCAGTCATAATAATCTCCTCAAACTTAGCAGCTTAGTACTTTTGACAACTTTCTGACCCACATCTTTAATGATATTATCTTCCGTCGGATCCTCAATGGTTATCACCGCGGTATACGGCATGGACAAGAACAGCAAAAGTACGATGAGGATATCTGTTAATACTGTCGACAACATAGCCACTCCCTATGTAGTCGTGTGTATATTCATAGATAAAATGGTGCTATTTTTGAACACGTTTTCGCTTCTTTTCCGACATCGCCAACAAGTATTTATGTACATTAGCGTACTCCCGTCTTCTTTTATTGGCAAACAAACCTACTCCAGCATAACCAGCGCAAGAGAGTATGTATTGTGAGTGACCTTCTTCGCACTCTATCGAGGTATTTCTCACCCTTTTTCTCCATCTCTCCACATATCCCCAAGAAGAGTACATTTATATAAATAGCATCTCTCTCTCTATTCCTTAAATGTAGTCCACAGCCACAAATAATAATTATTGTATTTTCTCCGGAAGAGCACACCAGTAGTCGCCATCCAAACGAAATAGATCATAAAATATTATGGTGGGAGTGAGAAGAAAACTGGATTTTTTTACAGACATTGCCATATCCCGTTCTGGACCCCCATAAAATATAATAAAATTACACCACATTTCTCCAAGAGAATCAAAAACAGATAATGTTTATGGGGATTCTGTGAGAACACCCCTCATTTTCGGTATATAGTAAATGGCTGGAGATAAGTTGAAGCTTCTCCCTTGATGAGAATAGGATATGGGGTCAATAAAAAGTGTAATGTGAATAGTATATACACATTTTCGGAGAGAAAGCATAATGTATTATTTGGTTACGCAACTCTCAAAATTTATATTTACTAAAGCGTCCCTTCCCTACTACAAAATGATGCAAAATCTCAAGGACCAACTCGGGCTATATATAGACCCTGAGTCTGACTGAATACAGCGACGATAATATCCAGCAGACCTTCCATAACCATGATAATGACTACTTATATGCTTTTGGCTCTCGTTTACATTACAAAACTCCAAAGTCCCATGGGATCGGAGACACTTGTACAGAGCTCATATAGCTAACTAACTACACGAGTAAAAGGATGTTTGTGGGGTTCTCTCTTCTACAGGAAAAAATATTTGCTGAGGAAAAGCTCATCGTCGTGCTCGGAATGAGCATATGAAATAATAAGTGGGAAAGTAGCCTGAAGGTTTACTCAAATACATGTTTTACTTTCTTTCGTCCCCTCGTGTTATACACATGTTTCGACATTTTTGCTCTGTTGCGTGCTCATTATAGCCTCACTCCATGGTAGAAATGTGGTAGGACATTACATCACGAGGTCACCGCTGAGAGGGAAAGTGTCAAGTGTTAGCTCGTAATAAATGCACGAATGGCGAAGGGAAGGGCAGAGAGGAGAAAGCGTGATGTGTTGTGCATAAAACATAAAACATGAGACATGAACATGGGTCCACATAATAAAGTGGAGCCAAAGCAAGTGTCACTGTGGAATGTCTTGCGTTTTAACAATTGAGTAATGTGTGTGTATAATGGTAAATGGGAACGATGTGACATTGTGGAAGGAATTTTTTTTGAAGAGTTTCTTTTCTTGCTCCCTTGTGTGTTAATTCACATAGGATGTAGTATAGAAAGTGGAAACGATCCGATAGGTTATTTTCTCCTTTTTTAAAATATCTTTTGTTCTCTCGTCCTTTTTTCGCTTGCTTTGCGGAATGATGCGCAAAGAGGAAGCAAAATCATCGAGGCACGAAAGTGAGTTGAAATTTTCTCTGACTTTTCGCCGACTGTGGTAGAAAAAAAAATTCTAGTATTTTTTTTTACTTTTTCGCAGTTAGGTTATATATATATTTGTGTGTGTGAAAGGCGAAGGAGTGATAAGAGGAGAGGAACGGGGAAAGCGTGTTGGAGAAAAGAGAAGGGAAATGAGAGAAATGAAAGAGAAAGGAGAATACTCTGGAGGTTTTCACTCTGGAACTTCTTTCCGATTTACTGACAGCGATCAGTGACAAGAAGAGCATCATGAAATGCGACCAAATTGGAAGAGGGGAAACGAAATTGGTAAAGGGGACAAGGGACAATTGGGAGGGATTGAAGCTTTTAAAGGCACGTTCACGTGTGAATTCACAAAGTATTTGCCATCATTAGAAGCGGAATTTTTACTGACAAAGTTAACGCTTTAGTATAAATACTCACAAGTCAAAAATGGTCAATGCAGTTGAACATATTGTGTCCACACATTTTGTGTTAATTTCTTCTAGTTAATCGACATTGTTTGCCTCCACCATTTTATGGCCAACGGGGTTCATTGTTAGATAGGCATCCTATTCATCTCTTATTCAACGTCTGAATGACAAGTCGAACTTGGCTTTTAAAAGAAGGACTCAAAACTGCTTTCACTTCAGAGTCATCCGTCATGCATGAAGGATGCATCATTGATAGTGCTAAAGTGAACTCACCATGCCAGTTGCTCTGCAATTCTAAATGCAAAGGCCTTGTATGTTTTCTATCAAAATGAAAGAGTGAGGGTGGTGTGGTGTAGTGTGGTGAAGCACTATAAATAAAATGGAAGATAGAGGATGGTATAATAATGGCTCAGTCAGTGCCGTTTTTGTAGTCTGCATCTGTCTGGACGGAAAATTCAAGCACAAAATATTAACGATGAGCAGCAGAGAAAGTCCATTTTCGCATGTGTGCATTTGTGGGCGAATTACGTATTCTATTGTGAAACAAGAGTGTATATACGTCAATATATATGAAGGGGACCTTGAACGCAGCTGAAACTGCCAATCGTTTTTCTCATGGAAAATTAATCCCCGAATGACACTTGCAGCAGCAATGTTGCTGCATTAACAATGTGGAGTTAAGTGAGAAAAGTAAAAGGGATAGCGAAGACGATAGGAGAAACTTTAACAATGCCACGACAAAAACATGAGCAGTAGACAAGCGGCCATGTACTGCTAATAATATGGCTCACATCTACATATTTGACTCAATTGCTATTCACTTGACTTTCGTGTGAATGCGTTTGGTCTTGGTCCCAGAGTCTGCAAAGCACACCACTCAGACATCATCCCAGGACCAATTCGTATGCAACGCCATACCTTGCATTGACTCCTGTCCAAAAATGAGAACTGACTAAAGATCACTGAAAAGCAACAAAAATACTTTCTGGTTGAAAACAAAAGCTACCTCCTACCTCAGAAGAAGTGCTAAAGATATGACAAGGTCTTATAGAGCTCCAAGCACAATAAAGTATCCTCGTAAACATTGGCTTTTGTATCCAGGTTTGAGCAAGTAAATATAACAATTTTGCTCAAGGTCGTCTGCTTTTATTGTCTATTTACCCAAAGTCTCGCCTGTCTTCTTACCTCCGATTAAGTTTCCCTGTTGACTCCTCAACCACTACTTTTGTTTGCTTTGTATGAGCTCTTGAGGGGAAAACAAACTTATCCCCGTCTACTTTCACGCTGCATTACTTCTTCAACTCCAGCCTTAAAGATCCTTTTTGGGGTTCGGGCTAGAGCAAAAAGTTATCTTCTGGAACTCGTAACTCTCCGCCAAACAATGCAATTTTAGTAATGCATTTTGTCATGCAACTATGCACAAGCGTATAACAGTCAAGGAGAAGATGTTCATTCTTGATGTGACGTGACGCTCATTGTGAATAGGATTTTCTCTCGAAAACTTGGCCAACAAACCATACCGGCTATATCACGATCATGATGCATGCATTACTCAATTTCAATTGATATCGATAATTCATGCAAGTTTTTTCTACCAAGTGCGAGAAGCGATAGACGTCCTCTAATACTGTTAGCGTCCCTCCCTATTCCTCTCCATGATTTTCCCCCTGGTCCTCTCACTTTTGATCACAATCACTAGCAATAACGATAAAAGTTGAAGGTCTTTTTCCAATAAAAAGCCATATATTTGATATCCAGACTTTTTTCATCGTGAATATCATATCCTTGTGGAAGCACAGGGGAAGAAGCTACAATACAAACTGCTGTGCTATTTTATTTTGCCCCTTTGCAATCATACAACAACGACTTCCATTTCACAAGACAAGATTTCCTGTTGGGTGGCCTCTCTCCTATCGTCTCCTCACAGAAGCAAATCCAGTAATCTATAATAATACCCGGTATATAACATGAAGAGAGAAAAAGTTACTTGTTTTGAATGCAAACCCTTCCCTTCTCTCATCCCATCCATTACCCCATAAAAGAAATCTAGAAAGATTGCTCTGCGGTAGGAATATATTTCCTTTACGAGAGAAGACCGCACACCAAACCGGCTCTCATTCTCCATTGCTTTTCTCATATCAATTCTCTCCCAAGATGCGCTTTACTTCATCTTCATTTTCCCCCTTCCTTCCGTCTTTCAAGTGAAATGCGATCTGGCCATCCATTTTTACCACATGACAAGAGGGAACGAAAAGAATCCGGAGAAGGGAAAAATGTACGCAGTTTTTACACGAATGTATGTATGTATATAAATATGTACTTGCACATATATATTTAAATGATAGGCAGTACCTCCCTTTCTTATAGGTACGAATTACTACTTGAGGCTATTGTGATTTTCCTTTACAGTTTCACTTTTGGTGTGCTTGCAATGGCTTCTTCTACGCCACAAGGCACAAGATATAAAAAGTGAAAGGAGCCCAGTCACCGGAGAAGAATTCCAAAAAAGCATTAGCATCTTTTCTTTCTTGGACAAGTGCATCAAGGGAAGATGGAGATGAAATGGGTTTGCCCAACTTGTAATATATTTTTTTTGTGTTCGCAATCAAAAAAAAGTCAGAAGAATTCAAGTGAGTGGTGAGAGTGAGAGTTGGCGAAAGACGATAAAAAAGGAAAAAATTCTCAGCTGGAAAAAAGTACTAATCCTTTAAGGACTTACTTAAGATCGGAGGAACACCCTCAATTCATGTGTAGAATACATTTTTTTGCTAAAACCGTCTGGGAAATGAGATATATATAGAATGCTCCAGCGCGTAATAATACGTACAACTTGTAAGCGTCAATAAAGACGAAAAAACTATACTGATCACACATCTGCAGCTTGATCTACTTCTTCTGTGTGCGAGAAAAAAAAGTCAAAGGGGTAATTCGTAAAGAGAGTGAAGAACAAAAGGAGCATTTTTCTCTGAGCACTTAACTCTTTTATATATACCCTTTTGATAAACATGAAGTCGTACACTTAAGATTGGAGAAAATTTATGACAGTGCGGGATTGACTTTTGACAGTATCATTCAAGTACCTGGTCACGTATTATTTGAATGACCCCAAAGGAAGTCAAGTAAAAAAATCATGGGAAAATGGAAGAGGAAGCCTTGTTCGCCCAATTTCTTATTGGTTTGAGTTTGAGTATATTTTTTTGCCTCGATTTTCTCTTCCTTGGGGAAGGGAAAGTAGTACACAAATCGGTGACCAATTCTTGCTTTCTCTGATATATTTTTTGTGTGTTGAGTGCTTGCAGCAATTTACTCCTTTTCTCGCACAATATGTTCGGTGCTTTTGTGCGTATTTACAGTCTCATATTAGACACATTTTCCTTCGGGGATTCTTTTTTTGTGTATTGAGGATGAGTTGGTAGAAACTCGCTTGTAGAAAAAAGTAACTTCGATTTTAAGCCTGCTCCTATTCTATATTCCCTTTGCTTCTAGTTTGGAGATTAGAGATTTGAACGAATGGAAGGAGTAGTACGGAAATTGTATGAAACGGAGAAAGTTGTACTCTTTGTAGAAATTGGGAACATTTACAACTACTTTCACCACTTCTGTGTTTGTGTGTGTGTGGGTGGAGTCGTGGAGTAGTGGGAGCAAAACTTAAGTAGGTTGAGAGTGAGGCAAGTATGTACCAACCTACCACCTACAAAGTACACTATAGTGTACCCATCATAGAATAGAAATCAAATGTTTCAGTCCACTATTACGTTAGATTAAATTAAGTGATGTGGGAGCAAGTAAAAAGTTCGTTAGTTACTTTACAGATCAGATCAGTCTCTCCGATCGTGAGTCTAAAAGAGTCGCTCACGTCCCAACATTTTGATTTACGTCATTGCGTTTTGTTGGTTACTGATTAGTGATTACAGAGATAAGTAGCAAACTTGTGCGCGTTCGTATTCATTTGGAGTTCCCTGCTGCCATTATGCTTATCAACTCAACTCAAAGAACTTGGATTAAATTGCAGAAAACTGTGTATTGTGCTGGCGGTTGACGTACGTATGTACAGATATATACGCTTGAATACAGAATTTGAGAATTTCTTTAAGCCAGTACAATTTGCAATGGAAGGAAAATGAATCGATACATTTACATGGTAAACGCAAGTAAAATGCTTAGTGCCTACGGCATAACAAAGACGACGCCAAGAAGACGTCGGTTGGTTCAACGTGACGGATGACTGAATTTTATCCTGCTTCCATTCTGAAAAGTAGACAAATTTTTTGCCATTACAAAAACACCACTCACCAAGTCACGTTTTTCGTTCAGTTGTGAAGTATATCATTGTCCGTACTTTTTGCTGATTCCAATTTGATGAATACATGACATGAAAAATAGGGATATGAAAGTGCACAACTTCCGGTTTATGAATGGCGGGTTTTTGTTGGCTGTATGTATGTATATGTCTTGGGAAAATGGATAAGGATGAGTGAACATGCTCAATAGGTTGATAGACTCCCATATCGTGAGATTTTTCATCGATCACATTTGCCCCTTGTTTGGTTGATTTATGATGAGATTCTCAGACAGATAGACGTAAAAAAATCACTCGTATCCATACGTTTGTTCGTATCAGATACGTGAGAATGGTGCTGGTTTTTGAGAGAGTGGTCAGAGCTCTATGGGATTACTTTCGCATTGTAGTAGTGCAGTATACCTCTTACGTTCGTGCTCCTTTCGATCCCACAATCACCCCTAATGTAATTTAATTAACCTAAATCTCCGAAATTGCCTCTGAATTGATTTTTGGTAGGACATGCTGAGATTTGAAAACTCACATTATATTCAGGTGGAGGTGAGTCTGTGTCAACGAAGGAGTCAAAGCTCCCCTCCCCAGACAACCCACGGTCCGAGACAGAGCCATGAGTGGGCCGATTACTGTCCGCATCATTGTCGACGATGGCATCTTTGTGAACGTTCCGTTGAACGTGGAGATGTGTGGAACTGAGAACGAGGCGCTTGGGAAGGGGACGTCCTTTCCCGTCCGAAATTTCTACTAGCGAGCTGTACACCATTTGACTCTGTAAAACACATAGACATAATTTCATATGAGCATAAACATCAACTTCTTCAGTTTCCTTTTAGTACAAAGACTTCGTTTAAAATGTCACGGTCACATAATGCAGATGAAAATGCTGGTCCAACATCCAGCCCAAGTATAAGAAAGAAGTTATTATGCAGAAGCACTCATTTAGGAATTCTTTAAAGGATACAACATAAGGCACTTGTGTCATAAATGTTGAGTTTGTAATTAAACAATTAAGTGTGTTTGCATAATAAAAGATTTACTGCGTATGTATATGGTATAAAAAGCTGTTTTATAAAGTTGCTGTTGGTGTTGCTGATTTGTTGACTGACTGACACAGCAGCAGAAAATAACATAGTCATTTTCACGACACAGCTCTCTGAAATTACTTTCATTCCGTCACAAATGCCCATACGTTCATACAAAAAGTTGTTGTAAAGTGTAGCAGCAGCAAAAAAGACCTTTAATAAAACAAAAGCAGTGCAGTAAAAGCAGAAACGTTCTTGATTCTAAATTATAATTACCTATTTCCTCTCCAGAATAGCATAACTAATTACGAGACAACGAGAAACCCCCTCGTATATATATGCACCGTTGTGTACATTGTATGTGAGAGAGAAAGTCACTCAAAATCTGCAACATACTTCCACACAGAGAGAGAGTCACAGCACAGAGGTACATAGGTAACATGAGTGAGTGAGTGGTGAAGAGTTGTGAGAAAGGCTACGTCAGTCACTCACTCAACTCACTCTCTCTCGCTCTGAAGCGAAAGTGGGCTCGGGAAAGCATGAGAGTTGGTGAAGTGTGTGTGCTTGGCGGAAATACGAGAAAGCTGTTACTGTAAGTGAGCCATTTAATTAAATTACCCACTTGCCGTTTACGAGATCCCGTTGAATAACAGTGATAAAACAATGATGAATGAGCTTTCTAGTAGACTTATTACACTTTTGTGCATTTACATGTATATTTACAAAGCATGTGTATGTGTTGAGTGTGTTGCAGGAGGAGAGAGATTTTCGCCTTTGCAAAATGCATACTTTCTCATCAAAAAGCTTTTCGGTTTCAATATTTTAACTTTGTGAATAAAAACCGACAAGTATAGGAACACTCAACGATTTCTGTGACACACACGAATTTTTTATCATCGTTTACGTATTTTCATTTCATTGAAAAGAAAAAATCTGTTGTGGAGGAAATGGTGTAAACTTGTCAACAATTTCTAGCAAGAATTTCAGTATTTGCTCATATATCCAATCATTTTCCGCTTATTATTATAAGTTCCTCAAATTGAAAGAGGGTGGCTGAACACGTATAAGCGAGAATGGAAGCAACATGAAATATTCAACTCACACACACCTTCAGGTTGTAATGTAAACGAACACTAGTCTCCTGTGAGCTGCGAAATTCTTGAGAGAATCTCGCTCTCGAGCGAGAAAAAGTGCAAACTAATCTGTCAACATTTTCCATATTTTCAGAGTGAAATCTTTAACATTGTACGTACACATGCTATCATACATGAACAGGTTTTCTATATTATTCTAACGTGTCGCTATGTTCCACTTTTAGCTATAATCTACTTTACTTTCGTGGTTGCGTCATGCTGGAAGGAGAAACCCGACGAGGCGTTGACGCTCTCATAAACTTAAAGCTCACTTGAGCTAGAACACTCTTTTTTCGGCGTAGATGAATTTTCAAGTTTCTGAGAAAAAACGAGAGAAAGTGCCAGAGCCACACCACACTACATTATAATATTCCATCAAAAGATATACCTACCTTCAAATGCTGGAAGCTGGAGTGGCAGTGGCTTGGGCTTCTTCAGAAAAGATTGTTTCTGTATTAAAGATTTTTCCCTGAAGTTTAATAATATTCTGAGAGCATTCTGTAACAAACTTTCCACTTTTTCAACAAAGTGAACATAAATATCGTCGTAAAGAAAACCTAAGTATGTACAGTTACTTCGTAACTTGGGTGGTCCTCCTAAACTTTAAAAACCAGGATATACATACAATATACACTTTTCTCTTGCAAGAATTCATAAAAACCCAGAGGCAGTTCGAAACCAAACTCCCTGAAGCGCTTTTCTTTTTTGGATTGCCCCTTCGTGAGAAACAAGTACTCGCCAACGCCAACTTGCTTCACCAAAATATTGACGCATTTTATTGCACACAACACCTTAGCCTTCATTGAATTCGCACACGGAAAAGTTTTGTATTGCACGAGCAGGTGTGTGCGATACGTAAGGAATACGGGTATGGGTATGCGTTGGTGACGATCGCCGACTTTAGAACCAAGAAGGTATACCTATGTACATGTCACCCGTCTATCAATTCTTTTCATCAACACATTTTCCTCCAACTCGTATATTCCTCCCACACTTCAGCTTTCCTCTCCACCTCTTCATCAGCCGACTTCCTCTTTAGTTACTCTCATGCCTCCACGAAGTTTGTGTTAAATGTGTACGAAACGCACGCACATACACGCTCTATACGGGTATATATTGGGATTACTTTATTCGTGCTTTCATCAAAAATTCTATTGAATGTATTCATCCATTTATTGAGTGTGGGCTGAGAGCGGATTCACCGTAATACAATATCATTTTCTCTATTTTTACCGGTTGTAGTCTGGTCTAACCTCTACTTCCTCATTTGATCCTATTTTAATCAGAATACTTTCGTTACCTCCACATGATACGCCACCACAACCTCCAACAAAGTGATGGTGAAGTGGAATAAACTTTGCCACGATAGTGCATGTATTTATGTACTTGATATCCAATTTTCCTCGAATTCTTCTCAGAACTTTAGAAGAATACTCGCGGAAGGTGAGAGTGAGAAAGGAATTTCGTAATTTATTTTATACAAGCTTTCGGTAGTTTTAGTTATACACCAGTGATAAGGAGGGGAAAGGTTTATGTCTCGTCTAGGTTTTAGATTGGAGTGCCATTTTTGTTTGCAAAGACCCTTTCTCAAAAAAATATATGCGATACCCCGCATCACAGCGAACCGAGGCGATTATTCTTCTTTGTTATTCGTCACTGTTCCAATTATTCCACCAAGTCACGCAACATTTCCTTTAAAAACTCGTCAGCAAGTTCCTAAGCTCCTACTTCCTTGAGCAAGTCTACATCGGAGTGTTGTCGGGATATAGCAAAAGCTTTTCTAATATGTCTCAACTGGAAAAGTGCATTTCCACTATATCAAAATTAATCGACCCTGAGTAGATATATCGATATGAAAGGTTTTTAAAATGTGCTTGTAGTAATATGCATGTCCTATGGCGCCTTTCTTCAAGTACATATCCTCGTTAAATGTAAAAGTAATGAAGAGTAATTCTTGCGGAATGGAGTATATATTTTTTGCCACTAGTTCTCCTCGTCTCCAGTAAACCTGGCTCACTTTTTTTATTGCTCTCTTCTTGAAGAAAGACGTGCGGGAGCTATTTTTTTTGAAGGCATGACCCAATTCTGGAGGTGACTCGGATATACAATTTAACGACGTACATTTCCTCACACAAAAAAAGCTTTCCTTCATGGCTTATGTTCTACTATAACTCATGATTATTACAGTAATTTAATGTAGCTTTTGCTGACCTTTTGACCTTCACTTCACGTTGAATTGTTGAAGTGGGGTAGTTGAACAAAGTTTTACAATGCATATGCATACAAGTTTAGTTCCTTGGATGCGTGCACCTGTGCTCATTTTGTTTGTGTATGTGTATGGTAGCTGGAAATATAGGAATGATGTTGTGGATAGCATTTTTTGCTTTTATGCTGATAACCGGCCCCTGTACTAATTCATATGCAAAATAAACAAGTTGTACCGCTTTCCTTACTTCTCTACACATTCCTACACAATTTGCCTATCGCGGAAGTCTGTCATCCTTGATAGCATTAGCATAGTAAGTCGTCCGTGCCTTCATTCGCTTCAATGTTCAATGCCTTAATGCAAGTATCTATTCAAGGGGCTCAACAGCAGCAGGTGAAATACCTGACTATTAAGTGCATCTGCTACATCATAGTCCAATTAATCGCATCTTTTCCTAGGAACTGTCTCCGCTTAGGAGGTAGCAAGATGCATACTACATAAATGTAAAACCATAGGGGTTCAAGTTGAGTTCATTTATTCAAAATGTTTCGAAAGGAACACACAGGTGTCCACAAGGGAATAATGTAAATGAATCTTTATCTTACTTATCAGCATTAATGCGCTTCTAAGCTTGGAAAATAATGCCTCAGCAGACTGTCCCACCGTCCCAGTACATCCTGTAAATGTTAGGTGAATCTAGGATATAGAATACTCTTCGTAAAAAATTATATGCGCAAATGCCATTTGATACAAACCGACAGGTAGGACAACATTAAGAACAAAAGTCCCAAGTTGCTTAAAGGTACAAAGACAACTAAAGGCGGTCTTCAGAAAATTGTACTATTTTCTACTTTCTTAGGTTTTCGTGCCAATATTTTTAGAATTTCTTAAAAATATAGGTCAGTTCCAATGAATCAAGACAACATACAAGCACCTCCACGTCCAGAGAATCCAAGTGGTTCGAGAAGTTCGTCATTAAACTACTTAGACGATTTGACCGACAACATGAGTTACGAGGACATGCTTCGAACTGCTCAAGAAAAGATTATCGACCAACAACGGCTCCTTGCCCATTTTCGGCAACGCCTGGAAAACACAGAAACTGCAAATGTAAGCTTGAGGGAGAGAGAAACTCAACTTATACGCCATATTCTAGCCAGTAATCCACAACCCGGTGTTTTGCAAATGAGCGACCAACAACTACAACTGATTTTGGATGTGGTGAGAGAAGTAGCCACTCACGGAGTAGCTGTGCCTTTGGGACCCAACCAACCCAATGGAATTGCTAATGAACTTCATGGTCTGGTAGAAAAGATCGCTGAAACGAATGAAGCATTCCTGCAAAAATTTCGCACCGATATGCTCAGTGGATTTTCGGATCTCACGAAGAGCTTGGCAAATTTTGGCCTCCTGCAAACGCAAGCGCATCCCCTAGCCCAACTAGCTGGGAATAATATGCATTTGCAGAATGAAGTTCCAGTTCCAAGTGGAAGTGGAGTGGTTCGACAACCCCCAAGAATGAATTTGACTAGGAGCGGCGTTGAGAACAAACCGGCAACAAATGGCGTCACTGCCAACAACAACAATGAACTGAGATCCGTGGGAAGTGTCGCTATTGATGAAAACCACATCCCGACCCTGAACCTACCACCCCCAGAGAATATAGTGACCAGCGAAAATTCAGAATTACGCATTGAATCTGGATCACATGTCCAACTTGACAATGGTCCCATACAAAATACGCCAACGTAAGTAAATTTATTGATGTGATGCTAATTGCTTCATTAGAAACAATAGATTTTGTAATGTGAATAATTAGTTAATTAGTCATTGAATTGCTTTGTCTCCCTAATTTTCGTAGGTCTCGACCTAAAGCTGGTAAGAATAGGTCTCCCAAGTGCCCAAAGTCTCATCGCATGTCCGATCCAGTGGAACAGGCAGCAGGTACCACACCCAGGAGTCCTAAAAGGCCACGTTCCCAGGATCCCGAGGATTTTGTTCTTTGTGAAAGAAAAGCAAGTCTCCGATCCTACTCCTCTGTTTCTTCACACACCAGTCAGTAGATTCAATTGATAGGAATTGTAATGGTTCTTGACATGTGGTGGTGATAAGAACGTTTGTCCGGTTGTATTTTAGTAGTCAGGAGAAGATGTAGAATACATGTACCTCGTGTTTCAATTGAAATTATATTGTTACCTTTTACTTTGCCACGACAAGAGAAAGTATTTCGGTAGTCCGTATACAAGTATTTCGTTCAATAGTTTTAGTTCAGTTTATTTGAATAACTTTAACTTTATTAAATAATAAATTAGTACGTTACTGTTTTAGATATATTACTTTTCACGCAACATGTATTTTTTGGAAATAAATTTTATTCCAATACCGCATTTTTGTTTTGACATGATTCAAGTCTGGTCTTTTTTGGCGTATCGCGTCACTCACACGTGTCAACGGAAAATATTACTCTTACGTGAAACTTTTGAGGGGAAATAACATAAACTGAGAAATTGCTTAGAACAGTCAGCTTACTGATATTACTCTTGTGTAATATTTTAGCATAACAAACGGAGAATTTTTACAAACCATATCTACAAAGTAACTTTTTGACATTTTCTTGTGAGCACCATATATCGACGATACATATACTTATATTGCATACATTACGCAATGCCAGCATTTTCCATAAAATATGTATTCAAATCGTATGTATTTTTATACATGAAAAGAAAGCTCCAGCCCCTGTCCGGGTCAGAGGATTTCCAGTTTTCCATTTTACTTTCTTTTTTTGCTGTCAAAGTATTTCCTAGGAAGTCAATGAACTAGTCTTCCACCAGGATTTATGTAACGAAACATGAAAGCTAACGCTATTACTCGGTCGGAGAACGATAAGCACAACATGACGACTTTGTCTACTTCGACGGAAAAATATATTTTCACTGGATTTCAATACCGGATTGTGTAACGCGCGTTATCTACACATTCTTCTATGTGGCGCAATAAAGTGAAAGCAGCAAAAGGTATTTTGTTCGATCTTTTCATGCGTGCGTCACTTGTGTGGATTTTTGTACGAAGACGATTTTCTTGGCATTTTTCTTGCTGTGGTCGCTTTTATGCAATGCAGACATTGGAACATTAGAAGTGGCTGGGATCCAAATTCGGAAAGAGAACGCACATATACATATACAGAACGCCATTCCAACAACGAATGGGAAAGCAACTGCTTTCCTTCCTTTTGACCGTATCATCATAAAGCACTCTTGGGATCAATTTTCACATCACCCTTTATGTGCAATATCACCACACCACATTTAATATGATTCCCGTTCATTTCCGTTTCCATTCTTCATCTTCTCTCCTTCCTCCTTTCTCTTTCTCTTGGGCCCACACCGCCCTCGCTGAAATTGTGGTTGCATCCGCCAGCACAAGCGAATCAAATAAACGGCAGTTCTCTTGGAATCTCCTTTTTTCTGTTGGGAAAGACTTGTGTGCAATGCGCCAGGATATATAGAGTTCTTATCAAACGCTATTTCATGCCGGTTTACTCCTAATAATATGCATTTGTGCTCGTGTTCTGTAGCCACTTGAGTCACATCTCTCATACAGCATAGAAGCCTATTCTAAAATGAGCACACAGGTATACGTCTTCGTTATTATTATTCCATGAAGAGCATGTATTCGTTATTATTCCGTTCAACATCTCATATCTCGGCTTCCTCTCCGGAACACTTCTCAACAGCCATCTCTCATAATATCACATCATATTAACATCATAACGTTATGACGAACAGACTGAAACTTGGCGAACATTTTTAAAGCTATTATTTTCTCCGCGTTTGTCTTGGAAAAAGAAAGTAGGCCGGAAATGAGTACTTAATGAGATGATACCTTAGAGAATGTTGATGTTGATTGGAGCAATTTAGAGCTGCTCGTGAACTTTTACTGAAACGTGGGGGTTTGCTCAAGAGCAGTTGTAGTTTTTTGGCTAATAATAGAAAAAACTTGATTGTTCATAATACATATCAAATTTCCATGCTGGATGCACAATGTTTTCTTACGCTGTTTTGATCATTTTGGACAATTTAGGCAGAGTTTATGTATACTTATTCATTCAGTATGCATCCTTCAAGATATACTGTATTATTATGGATTTTAATTGAGTCTTTGTGGCTTTAGTACGTTAAAAGCAGGTGACTGAGGTGACTTGTTGGCTGATGCGTAATTTACAGTTATTTTCGCAATAACCAATATACTTGAAATATGCCAAGGTTTTGTTTGTTGCGTAAAATAAACTAACCTTGCCACTTTCCAGTGTCTGCTTCTAGCCCATAGAATATTCTAACGGAGTGTAAACATCCGCTTTCCAAACTTTCACTCATATAGCTTCTCTGGCAAAATTCAAAAGCAACGATTGTAAATATTTAATCAAATGGTAGAGTCACATAATATTTATAAGACACATAATATGTCGTATTTCGTTTGCATTTTTATGGCAGAATTTTTTCTCTGGAAATAGACCGGAGACACCTGTCATACATTCGCCCCTCTATACCTTCAAACCCATTTTTGCTCATATGCCGCCTTCATCGTCTGTCACGGAGGTTTGGTGGTGGTAACAATTACCCCAGAGAAAACGAGTAACACACTAGAAATATAAATTCTCAGTTCTCAGCCTTACTTAAACTCCATAATCCGTAGCGCACATTAGCGATCATGGAAATTGTTTTAAACTGTCAAGAGTTTGCAGCCTTTAAAACCGCAGTGTGCGGATTTCCAACGTGAAAATGCACGATATATAAAAAAGAGATGACAAAGAGGATGAAATGTCACAACGTTCACAAAGACAGGAAGATATATCCTTTTAAAAGTTCCCGTTGTGTAAATGGATCCACCAGTTACGACTGCATTATTCCTCTAAAAGCTTTCATAATATTTGCTCAAAGTTTCCACCGTTGAGTTGAGCAAAATGAAAAGCCTATCAATTCCATTCGTTGTTCATTGATGTGTGTTCTAAATTTTCCGTGTTTCACTTATCCCATTAAATGATGTATGTAGGTTACGTGACACATTATATTTATACTATAAACAAAAGTCTCAACGTTATCCGAGCTGCAAAATTTTGAATCTATTTAAACTATCATAATATTTTAGGGCAGAAAAGACAAACTTAACAGTTTCAAAAAAAACTTCATATGAACATTTCCCTTCGCTTTGATACGATTAATAAGATGCTTATATATATCAGTATTTAACAGGTTATCTGTATAATACATAACGTATCCGCATGATTTGTGACTGTTCAAATAGTTTGGTTCATCCTGAAAAAATAAAATTTATCGGAAAAGGAAGATAGACACATTCCAATTTTTTGAAAACCCTCAGGAATACATAGATCCGGGACTCCTTATGCCACGGGGCTCAACAAGACATGCCATTTCCACACTTTTTTACTTTTTCTCTTTCTCTTAAATTGAAGATGTGTCCGAGAAAGAAACAAGAAAACAAGAAATGAAAGGTGAAGTACTCTATACCTCTTCCCTCAGCAAATAATCCGTTTGTTTGGGAAATATCCGTTTGTCGTTTCTTTGCAAAAAATATTGTAAATAATACAAATGCAAGCATGTAAGCATGTCCAATAGCGCAAAGTAGACTTTAACTCAAGTGAAAGCGGAATCAGTAAAATGCTTTCATTTCAGAAGCGGCACAAGTCATGTAGTACTTCTTCTTGTTAAAACATTTCCTACTTATTTGACTCTGCAGGGAAATGTGTATGTGTGTGGCAATAACAAGATTTATTTCCAATCTTCCTACTTTTCTCCTCTTGTTTCAACCGAGACAGAAAAAGAAAGAGTTGCTCTTTGCTTATGTCTCTTGCACCTATAAACATCCTCGTGGAATTTACAAGCATATTACTATACGAGGCTCCGTCACAAAGAAGAATAACAAAGCTCTTCTCGTTTTCAACTTTTTAAAAACTTTCGCCTCTTGTTTTTGTAGCATGGCCTCGGCTGCAAGGAGATGCACAGTTAGAATTTAAGCTTTTCTCCATCGAGTTGGCCTACTTTTCTCTTTTTTATGGGCTTGACACATACCAACAGATAGCCAGCATCCGACCAACCAAGCAACAGCTATAATGTGTCTACTATAGCCTGCATATAGTTCTGCAGACTATAAGGATTTCGCTTAAAAACTGCAGCAGGAGCACCTTTTTTCTCGCTCCTATGAGAGAACAACTGCAGTCAAACTAAATATTTGAAAGGCTATCCGAGTGTCAAATACATTCTTCCCACACATTTGTCCATTTCTCCAAAACACTACTCGATCTAACTCAAACAAGTGGTGTTGATGTTCTAGATTCCAGACCAGAGGCTCCAAAAATCCGTTCTACTATCTCTCTCTGTGCATGCACACTACTACAGACATATACCAACGAAATGTTTTTGTTTCACTTTCCATTTCATGGTTGTCATCATTTATACACAGAACTTACGTATATATCCTGATGCACATACGTAATAAGCCTATTCCGCATCGTGTTGATAAGGCTCAAACTCAAACTCACACGAACAAAGTTTGGCTTTTTTCCACGGTCTGATACACCGGAAAAAATCGATTTCCTCTTCTCGAGAGTTTTCTCATTTTAGCAGAACAAGCACACACACACACCTGCACACATCATACCAAAGCGTTTGCATCAATGAAAACTTTCTCGTTTCAAACTTGAAAAACAAACTTATTTTCAAGTTGTCCGAGGAAAAGTATATACGCATGCTATTTTATTCTATTTTTTGAGAAGGAAAAAAACATCCGTATTTTTTTCAAATTAATTATACGATCTGAAAAAACGAGAATTTATTTGCTGGCAGCAAATTGACAATGATAAATATTAGAATATTGTCAAACCTGAAAAATGAAACTGCTTCGCTAATCTCAGCAAGAAAACGTCAAAACAAACCGGCGGAAGTAGTTGTCTACTTAAATATATGCATAAAGTTTAAAAGCAATTCTCCGAAGAAAGGGCAAAATTATGTGAAGAGAAAAGCTAAAAGAAAGTAGTCTCCGTACTTTTCTGAAATGAACTTGAACGAGAAATCTTTTACGATCAAAACTTTTGAGTTCAACACAGGAATACTAAATTGTACAAGGCACACTCAAACAAGCAGCAGAGGGAAAAAGTTGGGAGATTTACGTTACGAAAAATTATCTCGATTCTGGGAGGAAAAATCTTATTCTCGTACGCACAAGTTTCAACGCTAACCAAAACTCGGGAAATTTTATGGAAAGGAGAAAGTAGAAGTGAAGTGTCATTAACATTGAAGAAAATTCAGTGAAAGCGTCCAAAAAAGCTGCAAGTTGAAAATGAAGCAAGTTTTTAAGTCGGCAAACAGTAAAGAATTGAAGAAATGTTATTGTGGCCCTGGCATAAGATATTGCTTATGTTTTCCTGATCATGGAAAGTGCAGCAAATTTTCATTTTCTACTTTTAGACACATTGCTTAGTGCATTGCTTAAATGATCCCCAAGAACAGACTTAACACAACACAATCTATTCAATTTACAAATAATCAAATATCAAATAAAAATATTAATTGCCGCTAAACCATATCGACAGAATGGGTCTTCATGCAACGAATTGTGTTTTGGGCTTGCTGACGGTTCAGAATCAAATCTGGAGTCTACTTTCAGTGTATCAATCGTTTTAATAATCATTCAGTTAGGGTGAATCGCACTTTAAATTAAATGCAACTTTTATTCACGAGTTTTCTTTTTTCTCCGCCCAACCCCTAAGAAATTTTCTCCAATCCTGGAACACGTGCAACTTATTGTTTCCCATTTTCCCTTTATTACATTTTACATTGCAAAACGAAGACGGAATTATTGCTTGAAATGCTTCCGCTTCCGTCAGGATATCACCTCTTTGAAGAACACGAAGAACTATTAAAGCTTTTAGCGATTTAATACGCGTCCCTGTCCGGATTAGGAAGCATTTTTTAAAAATTCATCCAGCTCAAACCCAACCATCCGCGTTGTTTTATCCCCGGTATTCCATGTGTCCTTCCATCTCGGAGAAAAATTCCAGCCGTCTAGCCCCCACTACTTATATAGCCCATCTGTCACATCTTTATTCCTGATCTGCTCTATACGCCTTACGAAAATAATACCCACGTTTCTTCCGGATTCTTGAAAAATTAAAAGCTGCAAGAGATTATTACGACGGAATGGACAGATGTGTCGTGCGTGGTTCCATTTTTCCTTCCATAACCAAAATACTAAAAAATGCGGAAGATGGAAAAGAAGGGAAAGCACAAACGTCGAAAATATTCCCCTTCGTTTTCCTGTAACAAGGCAGGCGGGACTGGAAAGAGAATGGAGTAATGGAGAAAAGAAAACACACACCATCACCAAAGTCTAAGCGTATGTCTCCAGTGACTCGAGTCAAGGCTAGATTCATAGAACCAGAAGAGACATTTATAATGCAGAAAATGGGAAGTGCTACTACTATTATGCCTCTGCTGAGAGTGAAAGGTATACGTTTATCTCTAAGCAGATGAGTAGAGTAGGATTTCCTTTTCCACAAGAAAATGGAATGTGCACAATACGATTGGCAGAGAAAGTACATATCTTTCTAAAATAGTATCCACTTTTCCAAGAGACAAGGGAATAAAAGAGAGGAAGTTTGAGAGGTTTTTGCCATATTATATATTCCTTCGTGAAGAAAACTACATTCTTGTCATAGTCATGGTCTCGCATGGTCTAGTCTATGTGCCGCTGTTGTTGTCGTTTGTTTGTGTACGTTTCAAGTGACGACGACTACGACACGACCCCAGTTTTTGGCACTAAGCCAAAAGCAAATGAACGCAACGGGAAGAGGAAGAAGCATGGAATAAACGGAAATACGGAGTTCACTGGGAGAAATGTGTGCATATCGCCGTCGTCGTACTTCTCCTCACCATCTTCATCATCCCGAGGAAAAGGGAAGGGCACTGCACTACATCTCACATGTATAAATGGAGAGAAAGAACAAAAGCGTCTGGAAAAAAACACACTGAGAAAGTAAAGTAGAAAGTGAGCTGCAAGTGTCGTGAAAAGCAAGACTAACTTATATAGCAGCGTCCCTATTATTACTTACAATTGTGATGCCATTCCGCTTTGTGGACCACTGGATGCGGATGGGATACTGCTGGAAAACGAAAGAGAAAATAAGAAAAAAGCACACGCTATTTCTGTAAACAGGGAAGGGCAATAATGGAAATGGTATGGATGCAGAATTTGCGGAGTAGTCGGGACGTATACTAAAGAAGTTTTTGAGACGAAGAATGGAGGAGATATAGATACTTAATGCAGTTAGAAAAGTTGAGCTTGTTTTCTTAATTTACGGAATTACACAAGAAAACATGGAGCAATCGGAAATGGTTCGTGGGATGTGGTAATGTGAATGCAAAGCATTCCAAAGGGAACATTTCAAATGAATGATATTGCCGGAGTGGAACAAGTTAGTAATTACATATTAGTGAGAAAATGGAGAAAAAGCACGTAGTTTCTAGAAGGGGAAAATTGGAGAAAGAACGAAAATGCATAGAGTAGTAGGCTCTCGCTTTAGATGTAAAATGTAATTAAGAATTGACAAATACAAATAAGGTTATTAAGCTAAGCTCATAAGCTTTTAAGCGTTAGAGCAGCGTAAAGATGAAGAAAGTGAAGAGAAAGCCGGAAATGGTAAAGTGTACCGTGAGCCAAAGGTGCATGAGGTATAAGGATTATATATTCCAGCTTTTATTAGATCATGTACGTGTTTTGCTCAAAATTCCTCTCATTCTCTCTCTCTCTTTCTCCGGTAAGGAGCCCATTGAAATGGAAATAAATGAGGTTCGGGAAGACAAGTGACTCTCATGCGAAAACCAAATTTTCAAATCTCACCTGGTCGAATGTACTCATTGGTGAAGGGTTGTTGTTTGGGGTATTATTCATCTTGAGATGTGCTTTTTCCGACATTTTATGCACATTTCACTAATTTCTACCACAAGCTGAAAAGTATAGGTCCGTGTTAATCGCGTTCTACTTCAAAACATGGACCACTCGAAACCCTAAATCTGTTGTATTTGCTCTTTTCTCGAATTTTTAATAAAACACGTTTGACGTTTTAGTTGCTCACATTTTACATGGAATTATTATGTAACGGTCACATTCAATTCGAAGCCAACGTCATACAAACCCACTAATTTTTTCACTTATGAGTCATCATATTAACAAACTGTTTGCATAATTGCCATTAATTTTACTACTTGGCATCACACACGGGTCCCTTTGTATGTCATAGAGTCAATGGAACAAAAGGGAAGTTTTTTCCCTATTCGTTGCTTGTGCTATTCTGTTTCCCCTTTTGTATTTGGTTGTAATAAACGTTGTACTCATTATCCACAAGTATCCATATAATAATATGTAGTTCCTTTGTAATTGGTTATAGTGAAACTGGATACGAACGTACAGCTCTGCACTGCAACAATAACGAGCAATTTAATCCTGTCTTCCTTAAGTATGCTTTATTAAAGGGCTATGCACGGATAATAAAGACATATAGCTGCTTTGCAGCATTTACATTAAATACGTAAAAAGTCCATCAAATAATGGAGCACAATTTTCCCCCCATTTTACTCACAACTCGTGTATATCTATAATATCCCATAGGGTATACACACACATCTACAACATCTCGTTCATTTTTTTCCTCAAGCCATTTTCATGGTAGTTTGTCACTGCGTCATTGTCATCCTCTCTCTCGATGGTCTACTCCAAGTCACTCACTAAGCTCATTATTATTTTTAGTGAGCATTGTCAAGAAAGAGGGGAGTTGATGATGATGTCACAGTGTGGACGAAAGCTAGTGTCCCACTACCGGCTTCATTTCAACGCGTTTAGCGCGACGTATTTACTTCCAACATGATGGTCATATATATGCGTATGCCACACAATGCTAATTCAATTAGGCTTCATCGTTGTCATTAGGGAACAAAGAGGAGAGGGGCTCACTCACAACTGCACACACTGCACATATATAACTAAAAGTCAAGAGTGGAGTCAATGTAGGCAAAATACGTATTGCGAAAATAAATTGTAGGGAATTAATATTTATATTTCGGCTTATGAAGAGGTCTAATGGTGCTCAGCTACAGTCTCGGCTCGATTGAATATTAAATGTCTTTCTTGCAAGGTTTCTTCATGTGCCTGAAAAACTATTATCTAATTTCGCCGGTAGACGAATATATTTTCCCTTTTCTTGCAAAAAAAACTTGGTACTTTCCTGCCTTGTGGTTGGTCTTTCACTAATTTGAGTTGAGTGCAGAGCTATTACTTCATGCACAGTTTGTTTAGAGCAATTACAATTTTGTGTGGTGAAAGTAGTTGACCTTTTCCCTTAGCGTTTGCCTATTGGCTAATATTGCGTTAGGAAAGCTATAGGTTGATGGGTACATGTTCTTACTTTGCTTTCACTTTTCCAGTTTTCAGTGTGGAATTGAAAACCACAATACTTCAACCGGTTGTAGATTGTATTCCACTTGAAGGAGAAAACGCAGACACACAACAGCCGATGTGACTTTGTGGTGAGGTTTTATAGAAAAAGTGAAGTGTTGCTACTTGAGTTATGTTTATGTATTTTGTTTACTCAAGGAATAACTGTCGTATACACACATAATATCCACACTTTTAACCCTTTTTCCACGTTGATTTATGAAAGTCGACGAGAATTTCTTCAACTTCTCTCAACAGTTTTTCTCTCACTGAACAAGGATAAGTGGAGAGGATAACGAGCTTCTTTTTGTTTGTCCTGTAATTGGTTTATTTATTTCAGCTCCCAGCACATGCATTCTTCACTTTCTCTCACGAAGGACAAGAGGAATATAATCTTTGTGTGTGAAAGATGTGCAAATGTTTACTTGGGGCGAGAATGCGATACTTCCACTTTGCTTGCCAAAAAGTAAAGATAGTATAGAGCACTCACCAAGATGGTTTTTGAGTTCACATCAAAATGAAACTTGTGTTTTCTTTCTGTATGGGTGGAGTTATATCTGATACAATTTTCCCACAGAGAGTATATGTGCACATTTGAAATTTCAAGTGTACACATAAGGGATTTTCCTGTATTTTGGTAGACAAAATCATCAACGTAAATATTTTTTCTTTTGGTTTTGAAAAAAGTACCCTTTTTCCCTTGAAAAAGTGAGCCTGTTTTTTTTCGTGAGAAATTACAGGAGGAAATGCATTTGAGCTGGAAAGTGGCAGAGTATAGCTTACGAGTCAATGCACACAAACACTTGAGTAGTTTTCCTGTTTTTTCTTCTCCACCCGTAAATTCCTCTCGTTTGACCTGATTACGAATTTATGTATAGGAAGAGAAAATATATCCTCATTTAGGAATTTTTTTCGACATTCTATTTTTGCGTTTTACACAAACACATCTATTCGTACACATTTGGGTTCTATAAATGTATCACCTTGTAAAAGAATGATTTTTATTTCTTTCGCCCTTTGTTGTGCCTTTTACTTGTATCCCTCGTGAAATACTACATAACACACACAAGCACGTACCGTCCGTAATTCACTCACGAGAACACACGTACAACTGCAGAAAGTGTTGTATAAAACAAACGAAAGAAAGTTCCACTGAGGAAAAGAGAGTTCGAATTCAGTCCTATTATTATTACTTGATATGGGGGAAAGCATTAACGTGCACAAGGACAGAGAGTTGTGAGCGGTGCGAAACCGAAATACACACTGGAATGCGGAGGACAAGCCCTGCACAACTAAACCAAGTCAGTCAGTCACTCGAGCCTTTTTATATATGAGGAGAGCATGCGGGACAAGGAAGGAGCGGAGCAGCGAAGGAAGGGGAGAACGAGATATGAAACAGAGCTGAACAAGAGTAGTCCGGAGAAAGGAGGAAATAGAGCTGGGGTAAGCAGAAGGAGAAAGAGAGAGAGAGCCATCCTTCCTTTCACGGAATGCTATATACATTTTATACTTGTGGGTTAAGTATAAGTGTCTAGTTTCAAGTAGGCCTATATATATGTTCATACAACAGAACAAGGAAACTGGATGCCTTTGTAGCTTCACCAAAAAAATGAAACAAAATCTTGAAGGAAAAACCTGGGGAGATAATGCAGTGTGTGTGTAAGTATGGGAGTGAGTGAAAGTGGTACGAATGAAATGCAAAAGAAGTCCAAAAGTTGGGTCTTTTTGGGTGTAAGATATTGGATATACGTTCGGAGAGTTGGAATGGAAAGTCGTCTGCGATAAGCTTACAACTGCATCTATAGCTTTTTAGGACTACTCCAATCCACATAATACGAAATCCTCAGTGCATATTTGCATATGAAATACTACGTCGACTTCTGAATAGGATCCATTTTCATAATAAATTGTGGATTGTAGAGAGGGAAGCGTGAGCAAAACAATTTTTTTCTCTCTCTCGGCTGGTACGCAATAACACAAAAAAATGCATGAATATGTAGATGGAATATATACACATTTTCTCCAGAATGTGTTCTTAATGCTTCTCACAAAGAGGACGATGAAGAAGAAAATGCTGGAAATGAGAGAAGCACTTTTCATGCTTTCTTATTTTTCCTAGAGTAATCTGTTTTTCCTTTTGCTCTCTACAGACTCTTCTTTTGTTTTAAGCGTTTTCTTCTGCACATCAAGAAAAGGAGGATTTTTGGTAGGGAATACATCCTAATTTTTGCATGATACAATATTCATAGCATCCGTCATATGATGTTGATTACATTGTGTCATTTTCTTACAATATGCAGGACACAATAAGGGGATCATGAAATATTTCAGCCCTAAAATTCCATTCTTCTCGGTTCGTCGTTGTAATATGATAAAAGGTCGACGGAAGTCGTATGGAGAAAGTGAATTTCGTATTTTAGATGAGTCTTGTTGGTCTTGAACCTTTTGCTTTGTTACGAAGAATGGGAATTCGTTGTTTCCGTTTTCCTTCAGTTACTTGCTTTACGTAATAAAGTAGTTCTAAAATTTCCAAGTTAAATCCTATCCAAGTTGTGTTATTCAAAGTGTTTAATCAACTACGATTTCAATGCATAAGGAATCATATTAATGAAGCTTCACGATACTCGTCTTGAAGTGGCTTTCTTTTTATTTTCATCTCCCAAAAATACGCGATCAGATATCTACATTATAATCTTGGGTAGAAAAACGATCAGCTATTATTGACGACCGACGACCTACTTTTCGTTTTGCTGGAGTATCTCATAATATTATCTTATTATCTCGTATTTCATTTCGAATTCATGGAAGAAGCCCAAACTCCTCTCGTCCCAATGTCATACGTATGGTCACCGTGTACATGATCGAGGTCAGGTATTTCTCGAGTTTCCTGTAACATTCATACACACAAACATGACCAGGTATATATGAATGCCTTTAAATAGCATGCATAACAAAGCAGACATATCCTTTGCAAAATTCCACCAACTGTGACGCTGCTGTGTTACAGGAAGAGAGATCACATTGAAAGCAGTAGTGGAAATAGAGATGTCGTTAGAAGATGTTACAGGGATCCTTGCAAATTCAATGCCAAATGATGTAGCATCATAATAATAAAGCCAAGCCAGGGGACGGAATCCATATTAAAGATAAGAGATCCTCGTTTCCTCTGCTGAGAACTTCTCTCGAATTCTGGCTGGATTATTAAAAAGGCAGCAACCGTGTATTCCCACATTTCTCCCAAAGTCAGGTACAACGAAATTGGAAAGGCAGTAGTCGTATCTCTTTATTTCGTGCATTCACTCTCTCCTCCTCGACTGCCACTTCAAACAATCCTCGAATTCCTTGCATAAATAAGGAGACTGTTGTTCAGGGGAGAGAGCTGTCCTTCTTTTATGCAGGAATAATGATAATATAATGGGAAACAAGAGGAAGGAAGACACATGCACTTTCAAGTACGTGTATTATCCACACTCACCACGCCACAACCACACATACCAGGAGAGCAAGGATGAGAACCTAGACAAGAATGGGACCGGAAGGCACGAAGAAGTTAAAGGATGAAAAAATACGTTCCCACTTTTTTATTCCAGTGCTGGAGGCGAGGCTCGTTGGGAATCCGTGAGAAATTCTTGTAAGTGTACATATCTATCTACAAAGGTTACAACAGAAAAGAAGAAAACCTATGTATATGCGGAGAAGAAAGAGTGAGAGAGCATTTGTAGAATTGCACGAGGAGAAAAGAGAAAGTTTTTTTTGTCTCATGTGTGCTCCGTGGATGTACCGGGATCAAGCTTAACATTACAACAACAATGAGCTGGAAAGAAAGCAAATGGCAAAATGTGTAGTGGTACTAAAAAGTATGTATTATTTTCGGGACGTTTTTCCCAGCGAAACTTTTCTAGTCGGACTGAACCCAGGGAACTAGGAACGAATGCCAGACGAGATGCGATGAGATACTAGTGTGCTTCCTTTTGCAACGAACTCTCTCTTTCTCGCTCGGAGAAAAAATAGAATCTTGCTTGCTCCCAGCATTACACACACACACCAAAAAAGAGAATACCAAGATAGTTTTTTACCTCCATCACTTTTGTGGTAGTTGGGCTTGAAATAGTTGGGTATAAGGATAGTTATACACAAAACATGCATCTTGACGACTGCTCGCTCTTTGTCTGCAGTGAAACTTGTGCATAGTTTTGTGTGAAAGTGGAGAAAGCTCACTCATGATAACTATACTCAGCAGCGAGACGACTACTACTCCCTTTCTCCAGCGTGGAAAAAGTCCGGAATGTACCAGAAAAAGAGCTTAGCAAGTAGGGTACATAATATGCAACATGAGCTTGTGTATGTATTCGTGGAAAAAAATGTGCCATTTTCCATCTACAGCCTCTCCCGTTTTCTCTCCCGCACTCGAGACGAATATGTGTGAGCTGGTGCCTTTCTTCACGTTCCGACCCAGTCCCATAGACAGAGAGAGAGAGAGAGTGAGACAGAGTTGAGTGCGGAACGAAAGGAGAAATTTCCCAAAATGTATTTCACACGCTCGCACACTGCGGACATTTTCGCCAGAGTGGAGAAAGGGCATCGGAGTATACTTGTGCTGTATGCATGTGAAAATATCTTTATGCATACATATCTTGCAAAAAACGGGTTTATGCAGTAAAAGCTACATACTTTACCCCTTACAAACTTATATCGTATGTACTTCCTGATGTAATCAATATAAATATATATATTTAAGGGGCAAAGAGAAGCATTGATTTTTGATCGTAGTAAAAAGTTTTCTCTCTCTTCTTCGTACTCCTGTGCCAGTGGAAGAAGACTAACAAGTCGAGGAGGCAGCTATAAAAGAGCGTTTTACTTGTTAGTACTCAACTCTCGTGGAGTTTTAAAGAAATACCAACAAAGGATACAAGAGGGAGAGAGCCTTTTTACATTATTATTTTTTATACTTTTTTACCTACTGAACTTTTCTCTCCTTTTATTTTCCCTTTTAGCTGGAAAAAAAGTCATGCTTTATTGCCCTTATTCTCTCTAGTGTTCTGTTCTGAAGAAAAAAAACCGAAGCGGTTTGGTACGGCAGGAGAGAAACATGGTAAAGCATAAAATATAAGTCAAGTGAACTACTAAAGTAATGCTGCTTCCACTTACCTAGTTTGATTGTGTGGTTTCACGGATATTTTTTTTTACCGTTAGGGCTAGTTCAATCAGTGTTTGTAGTCCATCGTTTGGGAAAACTTTTCTTGTGTACGAAATGTTGTATGAAAGGGTGTATAAATATGTTCGTAATAATATGCAGATTGATGGCACAGATGCGCTTGAATATGTTCGGTACTTATGTATTTCACCACCATATTGGGTTTATTGCTCTTAATTTTCAATACAAAAAATTCTCTTCCAGAGCATGAGCTTGTGCTGACTTTTATGATTTCTCTCTCTAGATTTGGATCGTGATATGTGGATGTTTGCACACTTGCACTATATGTTCCATGTTTTACCCGTTCTGATGAGAGATGATATCGCATATCCATGCCCAATAGCATATGGAATGTTATATGACACTCATTTTGCCTTGTCGCCACCAGATTTATATTACTTTGAAGGGGAAATTTTGTATTAGAAAATTGCTGAGCTGGATTTTAAAGGGAGTCCGTGAACAACATTTGCCTTTCAATGGTTTTCCAATTCCATATTCCACGGATGTGTTATGCGCAATTCAATCAGCGAAACGCGAGATTATCCCAAATTACCTTCTTGCTTTGTGGTTGCTTTCGAAAATTTCATATTGAGGATAACAATGGAGAAAGTTGCACACGTGTTCAAGTACAATACATTCACAATGAAAGAATATTTTTCAATATTGTGCAAACGTGGCTTTATTTCTTCCAGCATGCTTAGCGTAGCAATATATCATTGCTTACAAATGGGAAATGTTCACTTTTATTTGCATTTTTGACTTGCTGTGGTTTGTTATTAGAATTGAGAAGATATGATAGAAGAGACGAATAGGACGAGAAGCGAGGAAGCGACGCAGCTATAACGAGCTTGATATTTTAATAATGGCGTATTTTCAATTTTCAATGAACAAATTGAATGGATGGTTGTGGGAAAATGTGCCTAATAAAAATGTTTGGAAATGACGAAATGAGGGAGGTATTTGCTTACAAAAAAGGTTCCAAATGTTAAGCTCAGCGGTGGACTTTTTCAATTGAAATTCATTAACTTGTTTATGACAATAGAAATAACGCACACAGGCATACGGATGGAAATTGTCAGATAACTATGAAAAACGTTAGAGAATGTGACGCCGCTTATAATTTTTTTATATTGAAATTGGTGCTCACAAGTAACAACAGACAACTGTTTCCACTGAATCAATTACAACAACATCTTCCGATTCAAGAATCTTGTGTGAGAGATTGACAGAATCGAAAATTTCTTATTAGGCATATTATTTGCATTCATTCCAAAAGCATATGTAGTAACATACACATACTACGCAAATGGGAAAGTAATATATGAATTTGATGATGTCTGTAGCATATCTAAATACGGACTAAAGATTTTTTAAATAATGTTAAGAGCAGCTACCAAACCATTATAATGCAGCCTGTTATATCGAGATTGGATCACATCCTCCGAACGCTGATGTGATATTTAAGAAACTTCCTGGAACAAACTTGATGTTGGCTTCATGGCTCAAGTAAGTTGCTCAATACAAAAGGATTGTCTCATTTTCACTATCACTTGTGTGTTTTCAAATAAATATGTTCCGGGTAGACTTCATAATTACGAGGGCACAACAATAGACAGTGAGGCAACACACAAAAATTAAACAGACTTCTATCACGAGAGGAGACGCCCCTTTTCAAGTGACTGCCTGGCACAAAATTTACTGACAATAGTGAGACGCTATAAGCATTGAGAGATTACGACAACAAAGGATGAAGCTCATCATCGGTGTTTCTAGCTATTTCTCGCAAGACAGGAGAGATGCATAGGTCGACGAAGTGTTTCTATGAATAAGTCTTAATCCAAATTCCAGCACACCTAAGTTTACATTTTACCCACTCTCTCTTAGCATTAGCACAAGTTACGAAATGTTCATGCATATCATCAATGTTCGTGCACCTGCACAAAAAACCTCTACCAATTCTAGCAGGAGAGTAGATCAACAATTCACCATATTACAATGACTCATTCCAGGCTATATTTCTGCTGTTGCGTGTATCTATATAATGCACAAGTATATTTCTTTTCACGATACACGCTAGTCGCTAGTCAGCCTCAAAAGACTGGATTAGTTCAAGAATACAAAAAATCATTATGCTCGACTCATATTCATACGTGACCATTCTCCATGAAAATGCATGTTCAATGTTCGACAATGGTATGAGAATGTAACAATACCTTTTACGTTTAGACAAATTCGTGTAGCTTTTTAGACGCGCTTTTACATTACATACCTCTGGATATTTTTTTACATGCACGCTATATTCATTTCACCAATCATGCCAATGTCAACCCTTTCTCTGACACACCTGACGTTTCTCTCAATTGTTGCAAGGTAGCATGAGCCAGTGCATATATGTATTGTATTGTACGTGTAACATGGAAAGTATACCTTGGAACTGGAAAGCTCTTTGATAAAGACAGAATATAGTCTACATGAATATTACATATCAGTAAGCACTGGAATTTAGGAGGAAACCCCGGGAGCCAGAAACAACTAATTGCGGAAGAGCGCAAGCAATTAAGATTCTATTTAGTTAATACACAAGACTCAAAATGAGAAACACGCCGAGTTTCGTAGAAAGCATCATTTCATACTCTTCCCGAAAGGGACCAGTCATTTCAGTGTTCATTGTAGTTATATTCTTCTCAGTTTGGCAAGGTAAGTTTGTGTAAAAATTTTGCCAAAACGAAGACAGCGGATTTACATTCTTGTCGTTGTCAATCATATTCCAAGAAATTTTCCATGCTTTTAATGCTCGTAAATATTTGAAAAGTTCCGACAAGAAGCTGACAGTGATCTTGTTTGCAAATAATTTTTTAGTATCGGAAGCAGGCATAAAATGCTGGGTGTGCAACTCCAGGAACGATCTTGGATGTGGAGATCCTTTTGACAACTCGTCATTCCCAATTTCAGACTGTGATGCAGAGTTTAACAAACGTGAGAATCTGAGAGATATCAAAGCGACAATGTGTCGAAAAATTGTCCAGAAAGGTATTAAATAAAGTTTTTCATCGGAGAGAAAGTGACCATAAACCACAGGAAGATAAAAATACATGTGCATATGAACATTTTCTTTTCGTAGTTCATGGAGAATGGCGTTGGATCCGAAGTTGTGCCTTTCTCGGTGAGCCAGGTATCGGAGGAGATGAACGCTACTGTAAACGGCGCACAGGAACTTTTGACATCTACCAAGAGGATTGTCTTTGCAGGTTCATTTTCTCTCCTTCCTAGTTTTTATATGGTTTCGGAACTTTGAGGACTTGTTTGGAACAAAAAAAAAGTTGAGAAATGTTTTTGCATACGAAATTAATGAAAAAATATGTATACTTTGGTTGGGCAGAGGGAAGGATGGCTGCAATGCAGGGAAAAGTTGGCAAGCTTCCAGTCAACTTGTTGGTGTTCTTGCGATGACTTCCATCTTGACAATCTGGATGCTCATGAGACCCTTGACAGATCGTCGGAGTTTGGGATAGGCACACATGGAAAAAAGTGCTTATAGTCTTGTCTTAAACTTTTGAGAAAACTTTTGGTGAAAAATGAATCTCAGGTTGGGTTCACTCTCTCCCTCTCTCTCTCTCTTTCTTTCTGAAGTTGATGAGCCCAATTTAGGAATATGTCAGCAAACTTTTTATATTACCAATTACCATAAAATTTGGCGAATTATCTTACGTATTTATGTATGTAAATTTGCAAAATGTCATAATTCATGAACAAAGTACTAAAAATTGAAGAGGAGCACAGGAGCAGGGAGGAAGGAACTGCGAAGGACAAATGTGCGGGGAGAAGGATTTTTCGCAGTGACATGTTTAAGTGTAGATATGTAGGAAGCTATAATGTGACTGACAAGTAATTATTTTAAGGATTTTATTATGAAGTTGTTTAGCTAGGAAATGACAAGAACGAGCTAGCAAAAATGTTCTTCCAGTATTTATCTTTCAAAGACATATCCGTCCATGACAAAGGAAACACGCGTGATAATGTTGAACTTTCACTGAAGTAATAATTTTTTAATGAATTTAATTTATAAATGCTTTTACAAACCAGTTACATGTTATGTATTACCTGCTTGAATCCCTGTGAAATAGTAATTTAATGTAGCGAAGAGACGAACTAGATGATAAAAATGTCTATTGAAGTATATAATATTAAGTCATATACACATTTTTAACCATGTCAAGTCAGATCAATTTTAATATTTAAACCGTCCGTGTGAAATGTGGTTTCCAACCATTTAATCGCAAATGTTCAAACAATAGTTCCACATTCCATGAAAAAATTATCCGGTTACATTTTGAAATTAAATTAAAAATAATTATCAAACTACATGATTCGTGACGTGTGCATTCATATTTTGTCCTGTCGTCAGCATATAGATTTTCGTCATGTATTTGAAGCATTTTTGATGCTCACAGACGGTTAATCCTGAGAACTATGCATTTTAGTACAAATCTATAAAAAATCATGCAGTTGTACACAATTTTGGCAGTGATGTCATCCATTTTGAAAATTCTCTCCGGAAAATTTGTCCAGTAGCTCTTGGCGTTTACGATTTACGTACTTAGCATTCATAGAGAAGCAATGAAACAAAACACATCTACATGCCTCAAAAAGTTTAAGGTGTGGGGAGTTTCCTGTGTGGATGTATGTATGCATTGACTGTTGGCTTTGAGCACCTAAACAATGCATGCTTCATGTTTCACCCATCCATCCAGTTCTAGAATCTAGAATGCCCCTTTCATGCATTGGAGTACATAGTATTGGTGTTATACACATTACACATGCATATAGCTACTCTTATTCACCTGTACGCAAAGGATTCTTTATCCGGATTACCTGTTCTAACTAAGTTCTAATCCTACGTTAATATACTTTGCACGCAAAGGTTTGCATTGCCTGTGCTGGAGTAAAAAACGCTAAAGAACACAATTGAGGCAATGGCAATGATGATACATTGAAAAACTACATTTCATACTACATGGCTTCATTGTACCCTCAAATGTAACGAAATGAGGAACTGATATACTGCAAATGCATATGAACTCCTTTCCATTGTAGAGAAGCTAAGCTATTAACGAATTCTAAAGGTGCATATTATTATGGCATGTTACCTGTTGTGAGTCATGAAACTATTATTGTTGTGTGCCTAGAGGTGGGTGCTGTTTACGTTTTGTACGTTGAAAAGCAGCAGTTGAGAAATTATTTCAAAAATTTGAAAACGAACTGTTTCACCTTATGCAAAAAATGTTTAAAATATTTGCAGAGATGTGAACAGTGACAAGAAGGAATTTTTTGATTTGCTCTCTTTTTATATATAAATTGAAATTGACTCAATGAGAATTTTAAGATGAAGGCTCACTGCTACGTTTTTATTTTGCTGGCTAGCTTCGTTACATATTCAGGTAAGCTCGTATACTCTGGTTAGAAGCCGAAGTGGTGAACAAAAATATTACATCTGAAACGCTTTCTGGGAAGTTCTGAGAATGCATGGGATTTTTGCTTTCTTTAGTTCAAATTCGATGTTATCAATGTAGCAGCGCAGAGGACAAAGAAAGGGGTGGGGACACTTGTGGAGTGTACGACACGTTTGACAAAGAGCTCAACATCCCAGTGGACTGTCAGGGGGATGAAAGCCACACGACGGGGACTTTCTGCGTTAAAATAACGCAGCAAGGACCAAGAGGTTTCATTTGGGATGGAAGGTGAGATGAATTTTTGCATACTTGTATTTACACACGATAATATATATTCAAAAAGACAATGCTTATCTCGTTGAATTTGTCATTGAAATTCAGGTGGCGTCAAGTAATCAGGCGATGTGCAAGCGTGTCCGATACAGGAGTCACGGGTGTTTGCAACTGGGGTGTTTACGAAAACGGGGTTTACTGGGAGGAATGCTATTGTTCTCAAGACTCTTGTAACAGTTCAAATCGTGTTCATATTTCAGGCCTAAGTGCTTTAATTTTAGTAGGAATTTCTGCTGCATCTCTCTGGAAATGCATTTAGCTTGTAGGTACGACAGGTACCACATTATAAATCAGTAAATGTATTAATAGTTAGCTGTTGATCCGTCCAGACGATATCAATTTTTAAGAGTTTTTTACATTCCAATAGGAAAAGCCAAATATAGTATATATAAAATCCTTTGTAGACGACATACCGGTGAATTTCAGGTTAAAGAATCTCACAAACTGCAACCCGAAGTCTCTTTTTGTACATGACTTGATATTTTCAAGGAAAATAAAATGTATATAAATCTTTTAATCCTTGTTTGTAATCATGATGTTATGTTATAAATATAAAAACCAAATTTCTGGTATCACAAAGAAGCATATTTTTTCGTTTATATTTAAGTATAAACTAAACAAGTGTTTGTACTGATGATCAATCACTGTCATCATCTTCTTCCACCCACATTTTCGTCAAAATTGGAATCATTTCAGTTTTGCATAGCAAAATAAACATTTCACCTACTTTATTAACTAGTTTTTGAAGGGCAAGGACTCTGAAAGCGCTACGTTTAGTTTCCCCATAAATTCCGGGAAATATATCATTACAGAGTTCCATTATAAAATTCATGCTGCTTGAACAATCTTGCTTAAATGGACTAACAAACTCGTCAAAAGATTTATACGGTTGAAAGACGGTAACTACTTTGGACTCATCTTCGTTTTCATTGAGTTTCAATGGTAAATTATTTATAGCATCTCCTTTAATGATTTTCACAGTGTAGCCTCTTAATTTAAGAAGTTTTGTGTACTTTTTCGGGTGCCATATAAAATCTAAACGTTTCCGAAGAAAGTCAGGCTTAAAGAGTTCCGGCCTAAAACATGGATCCGAGACGGCTGGATATCTTTCTAGATACTGGTCCACAATGCTTTGAGATGGTAAAGGTAAGGGTACGTACTGTTTTATTTCAGGAGTTGCATCAGGTTGTGAAGATATTGACAATTCGTTGAGCATTCTTTCAAAAATGGCTTCACACGACTTCACAGCTTCTTCCTCTTCTTCTGTGCGTTTGTCATCATCGCCTAAGGAGAAACATGTTCGATATTTTGTATCTGCTCGACCTAATAATCCATCATTTCAAAGAAAACATATAGTATGCAATGGGTAACTTACAAGGTGCGAGCCCTCGTTTTCGTATTAGTTCTTTCAATTTTTCTACAGTGGGAGGTCTATTAGGCTGGTACATGGTAGCAGAAAATAGCTCCCGTTTCACTAGTTCTCTTCTTCGACGAAGATATGCAAACCAATCTTCAATCACAAACAATTCCGTCCATTCTTCCATTTTCCAGTCGCGTTTAGTTATTTCCTCTTTCATCACTTGATTCACGAGTTTCGCAAAGTTTGACTGGAACTTCTCAGTTCTGTCATCCAGCCCAAAGAACATTTTTAGAAGTACTATAATTTGAGCGAAGACAAGAATTTCTGGTATACTTTCCAAATATTTCGTACGGTTAATGTTAACAACATAATCATTCAGCGAAAACATGTGATTCAGAAGATTCATTACAGATTCAAATTCACCTGTAATTAAATCAGAAGTAAGAATTAGGTGCTATTATATCATATCATAAAAAACTTTACATGGGGTTTTGCATATATTCAAATCAATCAGACTTACGAGGAAGAACAAATTCGTCCATGTATTTTGGGACCATTTCTTTCAGTTTAGGAGAAGCAAAATCCTTGATTCCTACAGCTTTAACGAAGTCCTGAATGCAGGCTGCGTAGCCACCCCCTAAGATATCGTATAAGGTAGCATATCCGGATGAAATAAAATTAAACGGCAGCTTACTGACCTCCCTGTACTTTTCATAACTGTCCAGGAGGGAGTGTGCATCAATGTAAAGTATGCCGACTTCGTGTAATCTATTTAACAAAAACAGAACGTGTCATTTAACAAACTATGTTTTCTGCTCTACTGCATGATAATTGCATACATTTGCAATGCAAGAAATTTGTTGAAAAATTCTTGGATCTAACCTCATTACGTCAGTAAATACAACTGGCAATCCGAGCTGCCTTAATGCCACATAAACCAAAATCAGAGCAGTCTTCAGAGTAAAACGTTCAAAGGATAACATTGCTTTAGCACTAGCGCTCAGTCCTCGTACATTTTTCTGCTTCAATGTCTTCACATTGACTTGAATGCGCTTATTCAACACTTGATTTTTTACTTTTTTAGCACCATCAGTTAGGACTAATTTAGGATATGATTTTTTTATTGCCTCTTGTTGTCCACTTCTTGACTTCGTTGATGGCTTTGCAGTAATGTCGTCAAAAGCTGTGTCAAGTTCTGCTAGTTCAGACGCCTTGGCCAAGTAATCTTGTTCCATTGCTTTTTTCTAAAAAAATAAAACAATTTCACTTAATTCATGTAATTATTTTCCTTTTTATCACATAACTGAAAGTAAAATCTAAAATGTCTAGCTTATTTTTACCTTACTCAATGTCTTCTTTTTCTTTCTCATACTACCACTATCACCTCGCTCGATTCCTTCAGTGATCCCAATATTCAGTTCTTCCGTGCCAGCGTCTTTGTCGTTTGTTCTTTGTTTCTTTGCAAGTCTCTTTCCAAATTTCACAGCCACATCCTTCCTCTTCTTGGAATATTTTGAGCGTTTCGGCTTTACTCCATACAAAGAATAGATGTTCCTAAAAGTAAATGTCAACCATAAATTATCAATTCAGTATTTAAATTCCGGAACATAAAGAACAACTATTATCTCATAAATTGTAATGGAACTTGAATTCTCAATCTATTACTTACGTTATAGGCTCCCCAACAGTAACTGCCGACTTAGCTTTTGGATTCGAGGTCGAAACGAAGATGACTTTTCTGCGTATAAGAAATGCCATATACAACTGAAAGATCTTTTTTTGTACAACGTCCGGAAAGCCGATTTCTACCAAACGATCTGCCATGTGTCTAAGTCCTAGGTTCCAAAATTCCCACGTACTAATGAATTCCTTCTCTGAAAATTTAGACAAATTGCAACAATTAACAACCTGCAGGCCCAGTGGACAAGACAAGCCCTTTTCAGGCGTTGCGTATTTGAATTCTAGCATGCCACTCATGGAAGTGCATTAGCTTCTTGTTTTTTCAAAGTGAGTGTTCGAGAGCGAAAAGATAATCCTGTTTTAAATCCTACTTTTAGTCTCCTTTGTAGTTCCTGGCTGCCTGTCAGCATCCCGAAAAACTGCTGCCCTCGTCGTCGTTTGATATTCACGAAGGAATTCCTCGTCCACATATAAACGCGCAGACTAATACACACAGGACAAAATACAAAATGAAAGATTAAGATATACAATATAAGAGATATGTCAAATCTCTTTACAATATGAACCGATAAACGAACAAGTTTAAAGAAAGAGAATACCTGTGATTGCGTGTTACATGCCGAACAATAGTAGAATCCTCCCTCTGAGAAAAAATTCTTCTCCCCACAAACAAAGCAAGCTTCCTCCCTTGCAAGTCCTCTGTCATCCTCCACAGTTTCCAATTCCATTTCTCCTCTTTTACTCTTGTTATCTGAATCCAATTCCTCCTCTCACCCATCACCCGAGACCTGACTGCCTGATGTGGTGATGTGATAACCCTGTAATTACCAACTACTTGTCACCCTAATTGGAATTCAATTCTGAAGAACTTCCACGGTTGAAGGTAACGGTTCTCGGTTCTCCTCCCCATCAACTAAATGCACCTCAACATCCCCAATTCATCCTCCTCATCACCACGTTGTTCTTCACTAAAACCTTCTTCGATGAATGTTTACATACAACATCCACCTTCTAAACCACATTCCCACACTCAACGAGGGGAATCTTGAGAAGCTTATCGACATCTTCAACATTTCATCCATATCCTTCACTTCACGCTCTGCTGTGCTGCAACAGAGGACCTTCACAAACGATACCTTATCCCGTATACGAATACGACCGATACACATACACACACACGCTCTGTGTTGATGTCAAATGTTGACTGTGGTGTGGGGTATGTATGCATGCAGTGTATCCCGTCCCGAGGAGAGAGATCGTTCATCAAGTGCGTCCCTACTTTTTGACACGATTTTTAATGCCTCTTAACTTTTGTGGGTGTCACACAACAACTCCAACTAAATGACTAATCACTCGGTTTTCCACGTCTTCCAGCGAGCATGATTTTCTGTGAAATGACAGTGGTGTGGGGTGAAACATTTGTAATTTTGAGGATATCGTTATTGTTGGATCAGGTGTGCAAAGAAGAGAATAGAAAGGATCTTAGAACTTGAAAATATAAGTATTTTTTGTGAGAGGAGAAGAGTGCATTGGATTTTGTGTATATTTCTTGTGAGAATTTAATGTGAATTGTGTCCTTTGAGTCAGCTACGAGCTTTTGTGATACATCCTCACACTTCCTCACGAGATTTTCTGCATGTTGCAGGCTCGAGTTGCATTTCGGAGTGAGTTTTTTTTACAACACGACACATATTTTACTTACTTTTTTTACTACTCGCTCGACTTCGAGTCAAAACAGATTCGATAGATTTGTACAAGAAAGAGGTGTTGGGATTGGGAGACTCTGCTGAAACCTCCACCCTTAAAATTTAAAAACTAACCCTTGGAGTTCCAGGTTCCAGTCACCAGTTCGAATTCTTGGACGGGGAACGGAAACTGAAGAAACAATAACAAATAATCGGAGGGAGGGAAGCTGTCAGCAATCAGCAGCTGAAAGTTTGACGTTCGAGAATTTCCAACTTCGGGGAAGTGATTTTTTTGGGACTGATTAATTTGTAAGTTTACTACAATCACACTAGACAAGGCATGATGTTGTAGATGATTATAATAATCAAATCACAAATCAAAAATGCACGAACACTTCGAACATCGAAACGAATGGTAAATAGTAATAGTAGTGATGATGTTGAGAGGATTTGGATGTTGAATTGTTTAGGCCTGAGACTGTGATTGTGAATTGACAAGAAAAATTAATAATAAGACGACACGATTGTGGATTGACGATGAATGAAAAAATGAATTATCAATTGAAAAGATAATCAGCAGTTGGCAGTAGTCATCAGAGCAGTATAAAATTTCTTAAGTGTAAGTCTTGGTTAGGATTTGAGGTAACTGAACACTGAACGTCATCACCACCAATATGCCATTCAATATGTCATGTTGGATCACATATTTATCCTCAGGTCTCAGGACTTCAGCACTTAATAAAAGTTATATTTAGAAATTGAAAGTAGGATTTGCAGTAACGTGGAACGTGTAAATATGCGATTTAGATTCATTGCAGATAATTTATGCTCATGTTCTAGTTGGATTGGAAGTTTAAATATACTGATTCTCGTATCCGTGCATAACTACAATTATTAGAGTATTAACTATAGCTTTATTTTGTTTCAATTTCTTGTAGATCTAACTAGAAGGGAGGAGGCCACGTCGCTACATGTGGCGAACACATATGGCTGACCACTGACCTAACGGCAGGCGTGAATCCCCTGTAAAAATAAATATCGAGTTGGAGAAGCAATAATTTGCAGCCGCATTTATCACTGAGGCTATCGAGGGACGTGGGAGTATTCATGATTCAAGATGTCCGCAACAAAAGTCAGCAACTCTCAACCAGTGGTCGGGGGAGACTTATCAAAGAAAGGTGCTGGAAAGGAAAAAGACAACAGTTCTGGGCATCCAGAACGTGCTCCGTCCGCTGAAGATGTGAAATGCGCGATTTGTCTGGGCGATGTCGTGAATCGAAGCTGTAGCAATAGTTGTGTCCATCAATTTTGTTTTGGCTGCTTGCTCGAGTGGTCGAAAGTGAAACCAGAGTGTCCTTTATGTAAAACTTCGTTTCGCTCAATATACCATAACTTTCGAAGTAGTACGGAGTATGATGAGTACGTTGTGCCTGCTCCGATTCCTCACCTTTCCATAAGACTTACTGCAAGTGGATCAAACTATAGACTGTCACCGTAAGGCATTTCTTCAATCTTACGCTCTCTAAAGCAAACTCTAATTCCTCTTTGCATGCAATAAAATCTATTTTCGTTCAGGGACATTATGATGGTCCATGACGGCGAGTTTGCTTCATATGGTCTTGATTTATCAATGATGAGAGATGCCTTCCGTGATCGTAGATACATTCGTGTCTTGGAAGCTCGAGCAGCTCATCAACACACTCCTATGAACCTTGGACATCATCCAGGACATGGGTTTGAAGGAGTTTCTATTCCGGCGGCTTATCCACCTCCATTCATGCTTGCAACTAATCCATTCAACCCGGCTGCAAGACCGTAAGTGTTGGTATTATAAACCAACATTCGTTGAGTCCAACTTCTACCTACTCAAAACTTCGTTACGAGTCGTTTTCTTCTATTTTCGATTTTGTTCTGTATTTGTAGGGAATATTTCGGGGACGTAATAAACGAACACAGACGAAATCAAGAAAGCGCTGTCCAAATGCCAGGGTATCAGAATCGCCGACGAAGATATGATCGCAATGAATGGGTGCAGCCCTTTGGTTCAACCCTACAACCTGGTTCGGTCATCTTTCCTTCCGTAGAATATATACGAAGTCATCCAAGTGCTGTGACTCGGCTTCGAACTTGGCTGTACAGGGAACTTAATGTACTGTTAGGACTCGTTAGAAGTAGAGAGCAGGTATAGTGAAGTTCATAAATTGAATTATATTGAATACCGGTCTGGCACAAGAATAGTGTATGAGGTTTGCAATTACTGATGACGATGTTGAACTTTGTTCATACATTCGCAGATGGGATTTGTTTACGACTTAATTATGCATTTAATCAATCATCACGACATACGATCTCGCGATTTTCGTGACATGGTCAATTCGTACTTTGGTTCGAGAACACCGCACTTCCAACATGAAATGTACCACTTTTTGCTAAGTGGTATGAGTATGGAAGAGTTTGACAGAGTGGCTGAATATCCTGGTCCACGTAGAAATGGTGGACCTAGTGCAGCACCTGAAATAATTACTCTGGACTCTGACGAGGAATCGCGTTCCAGTAGCACTTCAAGAATTACTGCAAACAGAAATTCACAGCTTCATAGTGACATAATCATGTTGGATTCGTCATCTTCAGGTGAGGCTGCTTGAAGTCATTTATTTTCATAGTTGAAGTCTAGATAAATATTTTAAAACTCGATGCTTCATGTTGTTTTACTTAGATGATGAAGTCATAAACCCAGTAAGTTTAAGCAGAGTTAGCCGGGTTGAAGAGGTTGAACCTTATCGACCTCGTGAGCCTGACTTTGATGGTGTTAATCCGTTGTCTCCAAGTACAACTCCTCCGATTATGCTGTCAAACCCTCGGAGTGGTGCTGTGCATTCACTTGAAGATTTTATGATGCAACGACGAAGACAGACAGAATCCGCTATTCGCTACAGTAGAGCGTCCAATATAGATCCAGATATGCCCAGGTTGGAACCTCAAGTTTATCCGCACAATCAATCCGACGAGGGTTCACTAATCCCAATCCCAGGAAGCAGCACCACTATAGATAGGAACAGGGCAACTGCCGCCACAACCACTGTAACTACCGCTAATCCAAACAGTACGTCATTTATCAGGGGTCCTGCAGGCCCCCTTTTACATATTTGTAACTTGTAAGAATAGTTTATCCTCGTCTCCTGTTACGTTGACTAATCAAGATTTAATTGGGCTATCAGTGCTCGAACTTAGCGGATCTGGACAAAGGAATGAGCGCTTTAGATTGATGGACGCTAGCTTTGATCTCGATATGAATATCTCGGTAGGACCATATTCATCGCCACCTAGAGAGGTATGCGTTGGCCTTATCACACTGAAGGTGAACGGACTTAACAGTGATTGTAATGCAAATGGATTTTCGCAGGTTACTAGGCCTTTGGCTAGTCCAGATTTTCCGATATTAACACTTCGTCGTCATATACAGGAACGAGAACGTGAGCGTTCTAATTGGGAAAGGGCTCGAGAAACATTTCCCAGAGATCATAGTGCTGCTGGTAAGTGATGTCCATTAGTCAGCAACAACACTAGTTAGTTACATGCGATCATAAGAATATGTAGAATTCAATGCATGTATCGAATTCACAAAGCATTTTCTACCCTGCATATACTTTTAAAGACGCAACGGCATCCTGCGCAGAGGAAGACAATAGAAATCCATTTCGAAGTTACATGTCAACCCAAAACAGAACTGAAGGACAATCGTCAAGTGCATTTGTACCATTAGGTGAACTTGGCACGGAGGAGCTGCGACGTCCACCCAGACCAAGTTGTATTCATGCGAGTAACTCTAGTTCCGGGCTTCGACCATCTTCTCCACCATTAAGGATTCATCTGTATCCACATGGAATTAGCAACGCTCAAGTCATGGATCTGTCACGATCTGCTGGACTAATTTCCAGTTCAGCAAGGTCAAATCAAACTTCAGTAACTCAAAGGCCAACTCGACTGCAGCCGAGCACGTCTTCAGGACAACCAAGCTTTTCGCCTCCGGTCCCCGGTCCGTCTTCTGCATTTACAATACCTGCCGCCCCCAAGCAGGAAAATAAGTCGGACGAAGTAGACGATATAGAGACGGACGAACTGGAATGCCTTGGATCGTTTCCAATTGAGAAGAAACCTCCGCTTGCAGTCATTACGTTGTCTTCTGACGATGAAGACACGCCAAGGGTAAAACCGGAAAGGAATGATCAGCTCGATATTCTGGTATGTCTTCAAAATATTGTTTGAAGATACGTATTTCTTTTCTTTTTCATAAGAAACCAGGATGTAACATGCGCAGATATTATAGAGACGGCACTTTATTTGAACTGTTTACAGACTTCCGGAGATGAGCGAGAAATGTTCGGGGGATTTTTAAGTTCTGAAGTTGCAGATTTCAGTTCTCTGATAGATCAGACGCTTAGCGAAGTTCCTACTCCCGCAATTGAATATGCTTTATCTTCGTCGCCTTCATCTTCAAATATTGGATCTATTAGCGTGCAGGCACCCATGCATTTGAATACTACGTCTACATTATTAGATAACTCCAATTTGAGAATTATGATTCGAAATGTGGTTGGAAGTGGTGGGACGACGGACCCTTCGCCAAGTAAACGTGGATCGAGCAGCAGTCCTGAAAAAAGAAAGAAGCATAAGCGTCCAAAAAGTAGTAAGCGATCAAAACGTGTGATTTCGTCGAGCAGCGAATCTAGTGACCACGAAAGTTCTTCAATAATAGCACAATCTCATTCTCTAGAAAAAAGCGCTTCCCCTAGTAAACGAAGTCATTCAAGCTATAGTTCATCGTCTCCTGTTTGTGTACCTAAAAAGCGTAAGGTAGTTTTAAGCGAAAGCCTACCCCCAATTCGGCATCTTTCGTCGTCGTCCTCAGACGAGTCGCAATCATCCGAAGACAATGACCATGATAGTGATTATGTTGTTATTGACCATTCAGCAGGAAGTAGAAAACATTCCAGTTCTCCAAAAAAGCGGAAGCACAAGTCAAAATCGAAGAAGTCAAAGAAATCCAAACGAAGTAAAGAGAAGACCAGAGAGAAAGACAAGAGTAAAAAGCGCTGTGACAGTGAGCAAATGAGCGGACACGTTGGTGACAGTTGTAGTACTAGCACAAGTATTGTCGCCGGTGGTAGTAATAGTTCTAGTAGCAGTGGTAGGCATAAGCCAAGGAAGAGAGACGACTCGAGAACGGTACAACCATCACCATCATCAGCATCTACTTCATTAATAAACTTTTGTGATTTTGATGATCATCCTAGTGGTCTTCTTGATCTTAGTTTCAATAATCGGGAGGAGGATGAGCCGTTGTTGCCTCAAGTTGTGAATAACGATGAAGAAAGCACGATAGAGTTAAGAGTTCCACCTCCAACCGCCCCATCGTCTTCCTCTTCCACTGTGGACCCATCCGTTCTTTTTGGTTCACCTTCCAGAACTATATTTCATGCTTGGTGGGATGACTACGCGACTTCAGAACGACGGGGTTGGAATGACTGATTAGGCTAAACAGAAGTGCAATTTCTATGATAGGAGGAGTGACGAGGTTGCACTAGAGTGGATCTGTACTTCTTGATTCAAAGAGCATCAGTTTACAATATTTTATTAATGAACGTATCACGTAAGTTTTTAAAAAGTAAAGAGCATATAATGTTACCACTTCCACAGTATACAGATATATATCATGATATTTATGAATTGAGTTGTAAATAATTTTCCGGATATTTTCAGTTTAGGTTATTCCGTACACTTTTTAATGTGTACACGTACTAAGTACGTATTGTAATTGTAATACAGTTTTGAAGATTCCTTTGTAGTGTAAATACTTCGGATGAAGCATTTACGGTAATGCATTAAACTACTCGGCGCGGTGGTATTTTTAATGTGATATGCGGGATGACCGATATGACTTGACTAATGAATGACTATCCTTAATGATTATGGACGGATATGACCTGAACAAAATATGTGTCCTTTTCATGTTCATGGTATGCGTAGAGGGTTAAGGGGTTTTGTTTCACTGGTAAACACTTGATATTAATTAATTATTGCCCTTGATTCTTTGTTTTTCGTCAATGTTTATTGATACCATTCCATGCCATAATCATGTCCTTCTTGTATTTCTACCTTTAAAATCTAGTGGTCAATGTGGAGTTCATTATAGTCATCCTTTGATTCTTAAATTCTTTTTAGATTTTTGAAGGTAAAAGTATCCGTATGATATGTATACGTACTTACGTACGACTACTTGCCTAATTTGAATTTGTGTGTAGTACATGATTTCCAATTCACACCTTTGTGAACATGCCACGAGTTTCGTCAATGTATTTGCGAAAGTGATGTTATTTACTTCAGCTTACTTTTTATCTATCCCTAACAAATGTAAAGTTGTTTAAAATAAGTTTGTGTAAATTAACCATGTAAGTGTCAAGTGTATAGCTTATTTCGTTCCATTGTGTTGATCATGATATGATAGCAGATAGAAATTTTTTATATAGCACATATAATATGTACCACTGTAACTGATTTTTTATACATATCAGTTATCGTTTTGATTTAAGAACAAAACCTGTCGATTTAGTCTTTTGGGAATTATGACTGTTTACTTAAAAAATAAATTCTCGAAGGGAATTTAAAATACCTAGCTATTTGTTTCTCAAAGCCTGTTGTGTTAACTAATGCTTACTTACCTACTTGGTGCAAATGTTCCTGCACATGAAAATTGTGTAATGAAATTGCCTCGTGCGCTCCAAGATTTTTGGTTAAAATGACATCGAACAATTTTACAGCTGCCACAGGGTTGTACTTTGTATTTTTATTATTTGTTTTGTAAGGATATTTATAATGTTTCTGTGTCTTCGAAAGGGCCTACACAAAACACTTCATTCATCATGCTACATTCATGTATGTAAAATATTTATTTTATTTTTCAAAGCGCTCCTCCTCACGTCTCACTAGCATATTACAATGTTACAAAGTAGAATACAAACGCTTTTTTCTTTCATTTTTATATTATATAAAATTTGTTCTACAGACTTAATGAACTTGAATAACTACCCCCTGTAGTAATCATAATTTGGCTGTTGTTGCTGCTGCTGTTGCTGATAGTTGTTATTGTTGTGATTGTACCTCGATCTGGATCTTAACAGAATTTGAGCCCTTGAATCTTCTGTAGTTCCTCTGGAAGGCCTTTCGGAGGACGGTGCAGGTGCACTGTACGCACCAGATTGATCAGCGTATGTGGAGGAGCTGCTATTCGTACGGTTTCTTGAGCGTGACCTCTTCCGAGCTGGTTTTGGAGTCTCATAAGTTCTTGAAGCCCCATGCAAATTAATGTTCGACGAAAGAGTAGATTGTCCCAAAAATTTCGTCACTGTTCTCGTTTCCGTTTTTGTAACCGTTACAGTAGCAGCCTCGGCAGCTTTCGGAATTGGTGGGCACCTTTCGTACTTTTGGTAATTGCTAGAGAAATCTCCGTCAGTGGAAGGCTCCAGCACATATTCCCTGTCATTAGTTTGCTCATCCCCGTACTGCTCACCACGCTTTAACCTTCTTGTATAATAGCTGTAATCATCGGGGTATTGGGCTGCTGCCGGATCTTCATCTACGGCAACATCGTCTTCATAAATGTTTCCATACTTCCTTTTGCTAAATGCCCCGTTGTTATTATTATTATTACCGTTAGTATTAGTTTTGGCAGAAGTTCCGTATTGCTGTCCGTAGTCAGTTTCGTAGTAATCATCTTTGTCTTTCGTTGTGGAACCATACCTGCTTGGAACCTGTACATCCCTCTCTTGATAATCGACACGATCTCTCGTGCTCGCTCTAGAATTCGACTGCGAATTTTTACTCGAAGATCTTCCAGGTTTCCTCCTCTTTCCACTGCTTCCCCTACTTCCACTCTTGGTCAACTTTGACTGAGCCGAGCCTGTGCCTACCCTAGTATTGGCGGCAGGCTCCTCATCTTCATATTCCGGAGTCTGATACTTTTTCGCAGCAATTGCAACGGAGACCCGAGATGCCTCTTCGTCCACATCATTCAGCGACGGGGAAGCGGTTACCGATGGATTTTCTACGGCAGGAGTTGGAGCGATCGCTTGAGTTACAAAAGTTGGTCTCACGGTAGAAGTCAACGTTTGAACCTCAGACGTTGTTACCTCGTACGTTTTCGTCCTCGTTATGGTCGTGGGCACAGGCTTGTTGCCAAATAAAAGAGGAATTGTAATGACTGCGGTGGTTGTCAACTTCGTAATGAAAGTACTTGTTGTCGTATATGTGTGCAGGGACGGTGCAGGGAATATCAGGTTTTGGTTGATGGCCGGGAAGGGATTAATAAGACTCACACCGGTCATCCCTGCAGCATTGAGGGGAAGGCCGCTGGCAATGTTCAAGTTGAGGTTTGAGCCAAGACCTTGGAGATTTCCGTTGGCCAGGGAAAGGAATGGGTTGGCAGCGGCTTGAGCCTGCCGTTGCTGGATCAGTTGGTAAAGGAGCAAGTTGGTCAGTTGACATGAAGCCAAGAGGCCTACAAAATGAAACAAAGACAAAAACAGTTTAGCATATTTCTTCTATGATTCATACGCTTACATTTATCAGATTGAACAAAGACTGACGATATAAGATTCATTGCAGACATTATTCGGATGTCATATCATCAGCGCCATCAGCAGTGTGGTCTCAATGTGCAATCCATCAGAGAAATGCTAGAGATACGCCAACTTTTTCTATCGCCAGTCTCATCGCATTTTTATGATGGTGACACCAATACCAAGCGCGTCTTGTCATTAAAGTACCTATTAATCGCCGCTGTCACCTCTTGTTCTCTAATCTATCTTTGGGATTTTGGTGAGCCATTAAATTAAATGTGGCTTTTGCATCAAATCCAGTTTAATGAATAAATAATGCTCGTAGTTTTGTACTCAGGGTCAGATGTAATGGCTTTTTAGACCATCAGCAAACAGTACCAGCAGGTGTCAAAATCTCATGAATTGAATTTTTCTAACTGAGCCGAGTAATGGGAATTTGTGTAAATGGCGAGTTCTGCAACTGCAATAATGCAAGTATGGTTATATGAAAGGAAAAGTTGTGATGAGTTATGACATGCATTGCGAATTTGCAATGTCCATTGGAATTTATTAAACCATTGATGATCGCGTAATTCTGTTATTTTTTTGCAAATGGGAAAATTTACGTGTCTTGCAGTATGGGTTTAGTTGCAAAATGTGACCAAAATTAGGCTTGGGAAATCTGCAAATGACAAACACGCAAAGCTACACGAGATGTAGTATGAATTAAGATGAATTCTCTTGTAATGGAACTCAGCATTTCGGGTAATTAAAGGTGGGAGATTATATTATAACCGCATTGCGTATATTGCATATCATTAGTTTAGTTCGGAATTATTCAACTGCTTTTGTAATGCACCTAAAATTATGTTGCATTGTGCAAGCATCGACATTTGCAAATTGATGTCCTGGCCCCTCTGATTCTAATGGAGCAAAAGAAAATGCTCCGTTTATAATTACGAAGATATTTAACCATGTACATCTGCATAAAAGGTAATAAATGTACTTCAACTTTGCAGTGAGTAGGATATTGACAAAAATTCAATTTAAAATTATAAACATTTTTACAGTGAATTTGTCATTTACGCTTTTGTATTATTGTTGCCACATATACGATTAATTATTAATTGCAATGAATGGAGAATGGAACTCATCTTAATCATTACGAATATGCAACATTATTTATTAGCATACAATGAACTAGTGTGTGCAACGGAAGTTACGAGGATTGGGATTGCAATTAAATGCTTTTGTAAATTAACAAATTTCGTGAACCCATTATAAACTATATTACTTAACTACTCCGAGCACCTACATCTTGTTGAATTTTTTTGCAAAAGTTGCATCGTGTGGGCATATACATTATATTATATGAATCCCTGGAATGCATACAAATAGTATTCAAGGAAGGTTTTATATTTATTGCACAAACATACCGGTCGATATTTCTGGTTTCAGGTATGCAATCATAATCATTGCTCGCTCGCATAAGTTTTAGATTACAGCTTGATCTGATCTTTTTCTAGTTTACTTCATAAATCATTTTGTGAGAGTTCAATACAAAAAACTATATATAACGCTGCGATCCGGGATCCAAAATCCTTTATCTAAGCTATACATTATAATTATGGTATCCCAAACTCATGGTCACTCCGATAATTTATTCAATTCTTTGCAAGATGTAGAAGAAATAAGAAAACCAAGGAAAATCGCCAACTGGATAATGTAATCATATACTCGTAATGGATCTATACTGTCCCAACTTACATCTTGTTACAAATTCACTATATCTATACACACCTATGTATGCATAAAATATATATGACTTGTACTTTGGCTGCATGACTGACTGCTACTGTTCGTAATTGGCAAAATTACAATAAAGTTTACCTCAAAATAATGCAAAAAAACTAAAATAGTATTTTCATTTTCCTTTTGAAACAAGTACTCTTACAAGAGAACTAGAACCTTGACTTGTTTGTATGCAAGAATATAGAAAAATGTTTCCTCTTTTACGGAAGTTTGTAATTTTCTCTCAGGTGTTGCCCATTGTATATCTACCTTACCATAGATGAGGATGACATACATTATAGAAACAAAGGAAAAACTAGCTACAAGACGAAGTCTCTTTGATTCCCTAAAAATGTCCTTTTTATTATTATACTCGATGACTTGATATAAAAATTTGTACAGCAGCAGGTAACAACTAGTCTACAATCGCAAAAAGTGCGTTTTGTTCAATTTGAAACAAAATGAACAAGCTATAATAATAGTAATTAATTAATAATTCGCAATTTTATTGTGAATCTCACAGTATTGCAGTAGATGTGCTGTACCACACAAGCGGGGTAAACTTCAGTGTGCATAAATTTTTGTTGTAATAAACTTGCATACAAATACAAAACTAGTTAGTTAGCAGCTATCAGGAACAAGAACCATTGAACTAAATGAAATTGCTCAACTTGCCAATAATAAATTCATGAAACAATAAAAATGTAGGGAAAAAATCATTGGAATTCGCAACAATTTTCAGCAGCTTTCAGCGAAAGATAAAGGCAGCAAACTTTTTTGGGGAATTATGGACGAAAGGCACGCTCTACATAAGAATCTATTGTGGCGATTAAGGAAGTGGTGCATATTTTAGAGCATTTTTTTGCCAAGCCAAATTGTCATCATCATGATCATGTAATCTTCAACAAGACAACTTGTAATACATAATCATTTTTTGTCTTCGATATCATATCCCCATCCCCATTAATTACTTTTCAGCACAGAGAGAAGAAAGAAAATGAAAGTTGTGCGATGCGAGGAGAGCATGATTGTCGTTCACGTTGAGAAGAAAATTAAATTTGTAATTAGTGATTACGATTACTACCGTTTTATAAACTTTTTTTAGTTCAGGTCACAACTGTATAACCTATATGCATATATGTACATATATACAAAATATAAAGCACTTCCCGTGGAAATCGGTGTGAGTGTCAATCCATTTGATGTGTACGTATGGTACCCTTCCCCATTCCTAAACATATATCAATTCTCTTTCGTTTTTAAATTCCTATCGCGTGGTAGGTAATTAAAGGTTCTGCTGAGATAGCGTGATGTTTGCCATACGCATAATTACAATGCACAATCAACATGTACAAAGACGCTTTCATTATTACTTGGTTTCGTTTCAACAAGTGGATCGTAAACATCAAAAAATAGGTTTTGTGTCAGCTACTCTCGCTCAAAGAAAAAAAAAATGCGATGAAAAAAGAAGTGTCACTGTGAGACTTTTGAATGTAGTATTATAGCTATAAATAGACGATCAACATTTTTTTGCATTTTAACGGATTTCTTTGCATTTGTCGACTTAATATCCATTTTGTAATGAACTAGACATGGATAGAAAACCAGAGTGACAATGGTGTAAGTATGATGATTGTGTATATAGGCATCTATCTGTCAACATCACACGTTCGTTGACCATTTAACCGAATGACCATATAATAAATGAATGCTCTAATGCAATGCACAAAAGCGCGATTAGTTTAGAGACAAACGACTTGTGTGATTTTACATGAGAATATCAACTTTGAGAAGCATATTGGTCCTCTCACAATGACGCTTGTTGATTACAGGAAAACATGATTGAACAAAGATTTATGACGAAGCATAAAAGCCTGGGATACATTTCCTTTCGCTATTTTGATGCACATTTTTTTACTTCTTTCTTGATGAGAACGGAATGGGAGGCGAAACTTTTCCTGTTATTTAAAAAAGAGGCTTGAGAGCGAGTCTAGTGAAATTGGATCACCTGGTTGCTCACTTTTGCATAACTGATGATAATATACGCATTAAAAAGGCTTCTCGTATGCAGAATGCTTGCACATTGTTTCATATTGCCAGTTTTAATGTCAACTTGCGACGCTGCACTGATGAGTGATGATGATGACGATGGCTCTGATGACTACTGAACTTAGCCAATACTGCTACTTGAGATTGAAAAGACAATCAAACCTGAAATCGAAATATATGCACTCTGATACGGTACGCATACAATGCATACTAGAATCAGGACGACTTATACCCTTCATTCAGATTTGCAAAAAAACTATGTATTTATACTTTGCAATACGTGACATGGACAAGTGAGATGGAGATTTCAAAAGCGAAACATAATGTAAAATTTACATTATACGGCATAGTTATGAAAATGCAGATTTGCATGTTGACATAAAGTATTTCATGTTTATTTTTTGGCATTTCGGATGAGGCAAAAAATCACGCATGAAAAATTAAAATGCGACGGGTTGCAAGTTGTGAACAAAAATGTCTCATATATTATATTGGTCCAAGTATTGCGTACACAATGGGCAAACCTTATGAAACAAATCCCATTTATACACGTTTAGTGGATGAATATAGGACCAACAATATAAGGCGTTTTGACGGATTGGTGCTCTGATTCGACCTGCCTGAACATTTCCTCTTTTGTAGATATTTCTACATTTCTTTTTTAGTCATTATGCTTAAAGCATGTCAAAAGAGGTGAATCGTATGGGATATTGTCACATGCATTCTCGGAATTCTTTGGGAAATAGGCAGCGTTTGATTCCTGAACATTATTTAGGTTTCATCGAAACGCTGCTGCACACAAAGAGAATACATACTCCGTGGCTGCACATGCACTTTTTCTTACTATATTTTATCATGAGAACTGAAAATGGCACACCACCATTTTCTTTATCAATGTATATCATCAATCAAATCAATCCATCAAATTTATCATGTTGGTTGGTTTTGATGACGTTGCGCTGGGTTAGCTGACATTTTGATCACAACTTAAGATTTGATGGAATACGAGACAGCGACACAGCTACACCACATCATTTACACACCAAAAGCATGTAAAACCACAGGATGCAATATGGAACACTTTTTCTTTTTTTCTGAAGTTCTGTTGAACATTGGAAAAGTGTGCAAAGTGCAAATATCTGTAGGTGACAAAATTCCCACAGTCGCAGCTAATTTCAATCGAGTTCGAGAGTAGAACGCTAAAAACGGATACAAATGTATTTTTACAACTCTTAAATTGCACTTTATATCTTTATCCTCCTCGCTTTAAGCTTTTGTTGGAGTGGAATAAGCATGGTGTTGAGAAGGTGTTAAGTTAAGGTATCAAATCACTTTTTTCTTAAGTGGACGTTGTCTGGCTGGATGACGTCACGAAGGGCATGTTTGTACAATCGTTTTTCTTTACAACACGTAAAGATGATGGTAATCTTGACTGATAAGTGCATGTATGGCAAAAATAACAAGATGATACAAGCCTTTCATTTTTGTATGATGGAGAGGTTACAAGACTCACTCTACTGTTAAATGTTGGCAAGAAGTCTTCATATCTGGCAAGTTTGCTTTTACTTATTGTAATACATGTAGTTACTAGTTAAACACTACAATTTTATGAATTATATGAGTTAAAGGAGAAACGAGACATTAGTTCGATGTGTAACATCAATTATCTAGTTATAAAAAAGTTTTCACTGAAGTTGTCGATTTCTTAGGTCAAACACCCCAAAGCAGATGAAATCAGTGGGGTCCGAGTCAGGGTTGAGGATCTTCCCTTCCTCATTTTTGCAATCGTGGAAATAGCGTCTGGCAAACTCTTTGTAGCCATGTTTATGACCAGCTTTTCTTGTGAAAGGGCTGATAAAGCTGCATTTGACAAGTGTGAAGCCACGTTTTTGCAAATAGTTAAGTCCTCTTCTGTACATTTCGGTGGCAAGGCCCCGTTGTCTGTACTTCTCGTCAACGCAGAGCCCAAACATGTCGGCGTACTCTGTCGTCTCATACTGCGCGAATAGGTCTTGGTCTTTGCAGATGTCAACGCACAGTTTGATTACGTCCTGATTTTGCTTGTCTTTGAAAGGCGGCATTCCGTTTAGGTCGGAGGTGACGCCCTTTTGGACAAGGTCAACCATGCGGCAGGCAGCGACCTTTCAAGGACGATTGCATAAAAGAGATTGATGATTTCTCAGAAATGCTTTTTAGTACTTTCCTTTAACAAAACATGCGTTACCTCTCCGGTTTCAGAGTCAATTGCAACATAGGACATGTTCAATCCGCGAGTCATGATTCGCGTAAAGAGACCATTAAAATCGTCAGGATACTTTCGGTCGTATCCTATGGGACCCAATGCGGGGTACAGGTATTTTTCCAGTAGTTTCAAAACTGCGTCATATTCTGGAGCCTCGACGAACTTAAAGTGAAAATTCTCTAACGGTGGTCCTAATTCGCTATGGTCCATCTTTAATTTTACTGAAGTTCGTAAAGTGGCTTTCTTTTCCTAAGGTCTGAGGTACACTGAGCGAACTAACTTTATTCGTGCTAAATCTTTTTTGTTATGTTTATCCTCCAGAGATATTTAAGCAATAAATACTCCGATTCTTATCAGGCGCGGACAAATAGTAATAAACAATTTTGCAGATCTGGGCAACCACCTCCCTGCTTCACTTACTAACAGTCTAACTTTGGATTAATAAATGATGCAATGACCAGCACAGTTTGCTCAGGAAAGAACCACATAAAGATCTGGAAATCGTGAATGGCTGCTGGAGAATTGTATAACTATGAGAAAATATTATTGTTCACGAGACCAGGAGAACGAGTGTGCTCTTGAACACTACACAGTTCAATGTGTTCAAGGAGACAGGTCCGTTACACAGTGACACAATGTGCACTTTGCACAATACAAAATAAGTGCAACTAGACTGGGACATATATGCATCGTACATTAAACATCCATTAAAACACTTTAAACTGTCCTTGAATAAATACATGGACTAATCGACGAATGATAATGAATGATCTCGATGTCTGGATTCTGCGGGATCCCTCATGACTTGCTCATTTCATTGCATGATCACGCCACGAACTGCATTCACTGGATCTGCACAGCCTGTGTTATTTTAGCATTTGCAGATTTGAACACATACGTATCAAGTGTCCTTCAAAGTGGTTTGTTGTGCATAAAGTGCATGCATGTATTCTGATACAAGCATAATATCGACACTATTTCATATTCTGAATCGTATATGCATCCTATTTTCTCTTTTTATGGTATCTCGATACTTAACTAACTTAATTTCTGCTAATATTTGACGATGACTACAAAGTGGCATTTCCCTGTGCATATATACATATTAACATTCACTTACAAGTTACAAATCGTCAATTGTAATTTACTATAAGCAGCATCAATTGAACTAGCTCACTTATCTCGTTTGGTCCAATTTATTAAATCGAAGCAACACACGAATACAAGCAAATGATAAAGACAACTCTTAAATAATTTGTCTAACTAGTAGTCTACTAGTGTTGATTAACAGAAGCCAAAAATTGAAATACCCTTAGAGGTGCCTTTATAGGGATTAGAATGTTGAATAATATGTCCATTTTTATTATAACTGGTCTTGTCACAAGCGGTGAAGCAAAGTGTTTTTATTACCAACTATATAATTTAATTGAACGATGATATTATAGTGTTAGTTGAATGAACAATGACATGACCGTTTTGCCGTGTCATTTTCTTAATGTCGTTTGTTTTGTTTGGTGCTCGTTATATTATTGCACGAATACTTAAAATATAATGTGTCAATGTAAATATGAAAATGATGCCGGTTATTATTCTCGGCTAAGCAAATCAAACTGTATCACTGGCCAATATAAATGTTATATTTATAACTGTACATCAATTACATGCAATAAAATACATATATGCATTGTGAACTACAAGAAATTATATATAGGTATCTAGTACAAGCCATTTTTCATAATGAACATGTCTGAAAAAGTCTATACACATACATACTATACGTCACCGACATGATGGTGTTTTATTCTTGCCCTACCTTTTGCTAAATTGTCTAATGAATGCTTCCAACTTCCAATTGAACTTATTTATATAAACTCGTTTCCAGAGATTATATGTTCCATTTATTTTTTTCTGTTGATTGTCTATCGTTTTGTTGATACCTAATTTGAACCCCACCCCAATGACTTTCTTGACGAGACTCAAGACTTTTTGAATACTTTCATGTTGTCTCCATCATAATCATGACAGAAAATCTGTATAATTTATACTAATTCTCTGAATATGATAGAACGTTCCTCTCAGAACCATTTCATGTATTCTTGGTTTTGATTATAGGCACACTTAAGTTGTGAAGTTTTTACTCTTAACTTTTACTAAACTAATGAACAAAGTAGAGGTCATGAATGTGGATGAATCTGTGTATCCTCCTGACTCATTCTCGGGATGGATGCTGCTGCACATTTTGTGGTACCTAATAACATTGTTCAAACTGATCTTCGCTTCGAAGTAACAATGCTGACGATCAGACAAACTTTTATTTTAATTTTTCGACTGCGAAATAACAAACGTATAGTCTGATCTGATCTGATACAAGCTATCTTCGATTATATATATCTTGTCCAATAATCTAATCATTTTTCTCTTGAGCAAAAGGTGTGGTCCATCTTCCTTCGTTTTCTGTTAAAATCATTATATGTGTGACAATGAGGGTTAAATTGTGCTTTGCTGAATGCAGGGGAAAAGTGATGATCAGCTTAAAACTTTTCATACGTAAAACGTATGTATACTACAGTTGTGATAAATTATGACGGCTGATTTACGAGACGAACGTCTGTGTTGATTTTTCACCATATTTGGGACCGCTTAAAGATGACAGGCATTGGTATGGGGTATGGTCAATATCATTATTTAGCTGAGCTGCTTGCGAATTGTTTGATTCTTAGAATTTTTTGTTCCAAAATATTGTGCACATCATTTGGGCAAAGTTTATATACTTGTATACGCACGACTGATGTGATGATACACATGCATAGATAGACTGAAGCTAGCAAATGGGCGCAGCATATAAATCTTTACCAAATAAATTATCCAGAATTGAAAGCATTTATTATGAAAAATGAAATATGTGAATATTGTAACAAATTAGGATTTAAGTGGCAAGTGGCTTGTGAAGAATGCATTTATTCATATGTGAGCGAAGAAGCATAATTCATCTCACAGTTTGCTCTTGTTTCTCATTTGGAATTTGTTTGCAGATATTGTCATTGTTTCAACTAAACTGGTAAGTTTACTATTGGCATTATCATCATCATGCGATATATTCATACGGGCACATATGTATAAAAGCTTCTTTGGGATGATGAATGGCTGAAATTGCAATTGCTGACTATATGACAAAATGATGATGACAGTGTTTTAAAAAAGTGAAAGAACCGAAACGAAACCGCAGTGAGTAACAAGTGCAAGATGCACTCTAATTCGCTCTTGCTTCACAATTTCTCCTTCATGTGCCAAATAAACTATATAATTTTCCCTGCTTTACAAGTTGTGACGATTATATTTTATTGATTACTTGTACTACAACAGCTTAGCTGGATCCGAGTAGGAAAAAGTGGGAAATTACAAGGTTTTCCTACTTATTGCCCAAGGCAGTGTAACGAGGTGTGATAATAGTACGCGGTCATCTCATAAATATATAGAATCTATTCCAAGCTCCTCTATTTAGGATTCTTTCAATTTGTTACAGAGAAGCGGTAGAGTGAACGAGTGCAATTTTTTAAGCATTTCGGTCCATACTCCGTCCACACCTTATACAAATCTCCACAAATAGCATATCGCAGACAGAATTAAGTTACAAGGAAGAAAATGAGATCAGGGAAAATTGCTCCATTTAATTCATCTGCACGTCTACGTCTACGTCTACGCTTTAATTTGCAGTTAAGTTTATGGAGACGTTGCCAAAAATGCATCTTCGGAGTCGCAGACAAGACACAATAAGATTCTATAATCCTATCCACATCAAATAAACATGCAAGCACATAAACATATATATAGACTCCACCAAGCATTTTTGTTCTGAATGTCGCACGTCGTAAACTTGAACTATAATTTTCCGTCTGTAATGAAATGCAAATGTATGTACATACTTGCGCAAACACTAACCAGAGCTGAAGAAAAAGGAGCAGTTTGGCAAATATGCAGTAGGCAGCAATAACAAACATGAAATTGGAGCTGACGCCCTTTGCCTTACATTAAGTATTACAATTTTCCTCCGACTAAGCTCACATATCAAATGCTATACTATAGCAGGGTTTGCCTATTTCTATGATATTGCTGCTGCTAACTGGTTTATTGTCTCTACCTCGCACTTCATTGTTGGTTAGAGATGCCTGCTGCTCCTTTCAAAAAATGCAAACAAGGACTTTGAATGAAAATGAACGAGTGTCCAACTCCAAACATCTTAATTCAATATGTCTATTTTTGTAGGATGTGAGATGCACTTTTATTACTCATTTTCTCACATGAACCACGCTATATTTACTACGTTGATTCATCTATGATTCAGGAGCATGATACAATGATAATCGTTTGATAATAACCAACTGCAGATAATGCTGCGATGCATGTGGTCTGCATAGGTACGTATTGGAGGAGTCTTTGTTGAGATCATAAAACAATTACATGTGTACACTAGGTATAATCAGAGGTGCTTCAATTTTACGATAGTGCGTCCTATAAAAACGATATAATTATTGGGAAGGCAGATCCTGCTCTTTAGAATTGTATATTTTTTCGTTTTTAGCTCACACTCAAAATACCATCCATGTTACAAAAGATTCCAGGAAAAAAAGCTTTTAGAATCACGTATTCAAACTTTCTCAATAGAATACTTGAAAAAATTGTCCGTCTCCATTCTTCTAACAATTTGTCGCAGAATAATTGGATCAATTAAAACTATTGATTCGTATCGCATATCACGATTTCTCATGACGAAGAGGAGGTGATGATACACAAGCCAAAGAGTTATCACGAAGGCAGTTCGTGTTTCATGTGCCAAAGAAAGACAATCATAGTGGAATTCAAGGTTTTTCTCCATTGATTGATCCATGAGATCTTGGGTTTTTTGGACATTCATTAAAATTTCCATTTCTGTATAGGAAACTTCAATATATACATTATCTTATTAAGGAACTACATTGCTTGAACTGGATAAAAGCGATTTTGATCAATTTCAGGAACCACATTATGATAATATAAGATTATTATAGGTATTATTCCTTCATTCCAGAAAAGATTACGTTAAAAACTAATGATTCTGTTCCGTTACGACACAAATACAAAAACACCAAGGGGCTGGGCATGGTCTCGAGCTTTAAATTAAAATGTATACTTTACATTATGATTTCTTATTACTTTCTGATCATATACTCGCTAGAATCAACAAGGTCAGTAAATATTATCTCTCCTGCAAACGCCATCCACATTATGCATATACTATTTTTTATGCAACCCTTAATTATTTTGTCGAACCAAACAAGAGCATAATCATAATCATAACTGAAGATATGCCCATTATGGTGAGCGGAAGCTGAAGATTGTCAGTCGGTAATGGTGCAGCTAGGAGAGCAATGTCGTACGCAGATCATACTTTTTTTTAACTTTTACAAAAGCATCGATCAATACAATCCCTGTCTGTGTGCAAAATGCCGAGTAGACCAAAACTATAAATGATTTTAGCTCCAGAATATCTTCAACATCACTTAGAAAGGGATTTGTGGCTCACCTCGAAAAATGATTTACCTACTCGATTCTCCTCAATCATTTGTCGGTTATTCCTTTACAACTTCCAAAACACCTGTACTCTAATGTTCTTGTGTAAAATAAAGTTGCGATTCCAATCACTTATATTTATTTTTTTAAAGAAAAAGGCGATTATTGATTACCTGCGTAATGATCACTGAACCAATTCGTGTTCATGAACAGAGCAAGTTTAACATGATTGCATTGGATCTATGCAACAAGTCGTGAAAACCGTTTTTGCTTCACACTCTTTATGATTGCTCTCCGCTCTGCGCATCATAATCATTAAATATTTCATATATTTTAATAAATTCATAAATGTGATAGTGATGGTCTACATTTTCCTACATCATTAGCACACAAAAATTATGCTGGAGCCCGAGTGATAACTTGTTAACCGACTAAATCGCTCATAAAATGAAATCGTGAAAATTGGATGAGATCGTAGCATAATAAAAAAATACACAACTTTATTATAACGAGCAATGGAAAATACACTTTTTAAGTATGATGTATGTATCAACGCCCATGAACATAGAAAATAAGAAAATAATTGCCTATGCATAAGAGTTATTTTTTTGGTCTGTCAGATTGAAAATGCTCTAGGAACTTTACTAATATTTCCCAAAGTTCGCACAACATTATAAAGGTATATAGACTAGTGCTTGTTTCAATCCTTTAGGGTAACAAAAATTTTAATCGGGGTTATATGCAAATATGCAAGTAAGCTGTAAAAAAGTACATACATTCTGATGGACACTATGAACTGATCCACCCTGAAAACTTCACCAAAAAGGAACTGTGCACTAGTTGGTAAAATCCAGTAAAAATATTTTGTTATGGAATGTGACCTTGCTTGTTTGTAGTGTGGCCACTCTAAAGACAATGTAGCCGACGAAGTTTTTATGCCAAAAGGCAGAAATGCCGCATACTCATATACCGCGTCCGTTTCGTCATTCGTCACGTCACCCAAGTCTATATAACGACATTACGCTCCTCTCTCTTTTTACGTTAAAATACAAAAGAATTATATGTAGGGCTAGGACAAAATCGAGAGTGAAAAGGTGATGTGATGTGATAAATGGTAATTGAGGCAGTAGCATATATATTGTGGCGACTGTAAAGGTCAGATTAGACCGTGGCTTTCAATTATATCTCCTCGATTTTAGCTACGAAAATTATTGCTAATGCGGAAAACAGAAAAGATTTGAGTAATAATTCTTCGAGTCTTCAATTTTGGCTCAGTTTAAAAGGGCTCAGCAGAAGTCCTGAACATACATTGCTTTTTAATATCTTGTAGCCTAGATCTCGTGTCAACACCACTTTTGTCACAGAAATCTTCTTAAATGTGTAAAAAACGTATCAGTACAGTATAAACTTAGCATTATATATGGAAAATTGTTCTTGTTAAATGTTACGTTACAAGTAAATACAAGCACACCCCAGACCAGAACCAAGTGGGTCTCTGTATATTACATCCAAATGTACCTATATAACACGAGATTTTGGGCTATAACAAGTAATAATTTATATCATCTTCGTCAACGCCCTGCAGATTCAGATGCAGATCCCCTCACTTTTTATAGTCTTTTTTATCTCAACTTGTCAAATATATAGATCGTTATAATTCATCATGACAGTTTAAAGATTGTTTTTCTACAATTTTGACTCGCATTATGCTTTTTCGTCAAAATCCATATGAAATGGAGACATTGGCCTTTAAACAGTTTTCAAGTTTGACAACGATGAAATTGGTTTATCAGAAAATGAAAAGTAAAGCATTGATTTACAAATTAGTGGCGAGGAGGGTTGAAGTGAAGGGGTTTGGTAGGTACTTTGTTTTAACTTTCAATAGTGTCATAGTGTGTGCATCACTATCAATCCACAATTTTTCCTAATGTTAGATTATATATTACTCTAGCAATGTATTTATTCGTACTGTTGTGCTACCATCTCATAACATCAGGATATCCGAACCTGTTATGTAAGCTTTGCGATGAAATGCAGTTTTAAAAAATAGCTGGCGTTCAACACTATTATTTTATTCAATTCAATAGAAACTCAAAATGCATCTTGAATCTCATATAAATCGTATAATCCGTGCATGAGCATTAGCACGACCTAAATATTAGTATAGAAGTATAAGAAAACATTCTGGAACATCCCATACATCGTTGCAGTAAAAGAGAAATGCATGTAACAAACAGGACATGAACTCTACTGTATTACTGAAGGTTCAAATTGCCTAAATTATGGAGCCGTTCCGGTAACGCTCAGCTTCGTTGATGGACACATCCTTCAACTGATTTGTTATGGAGAAGCTGATGTATTCACTCGCATCATTAGTATTATCACATTTCTGTAATAATGCTGTTACACTTCTGTTCTGGAGTTCTCTGGAGCTCAATTTATAAATATTTGACATTGTACCTATGAATATGACATAAGATTGCTTTAATTGAAAATGGCAAGACCAAACCCAACGATATAAGTTTAGGATATTGGGGAGATATCCACCGTTTATTTCGGAGTGTTGGGTTTCACGGTTTCACAATCAACGACCCCACAGGGTATAGCGGAGTTGGTAACCTCCAGAGTCGTCCAAACGAGTGGCTAGGTTACTCAATGTATAAATTATGTATCTAAAGTGAACGAAATGATTTTATGAAGATTATTTTTATTTAACCAATGCCATGAAATGACTCATACAGCTTATACAAATAGAATTCTATTCTTATACATGCAAGGCAAGATTGAACTGATTATTATACAAAAATATTCCTCGCCTCCTCAGACAGTTCGGAATCCTTTAATTCCTTTATGACAGTCAGAGTTCAAAGTTTTTCCAGTCGTACGAAACTACATTGACAAGTGTGCTATTTATTGGACCGTTGATAAAAATGGAATGCTCAATCTGCTTTTTAAGCCTTTTGGATGAAGTTCCAGAGTCACAAATGAGTGGACCCCAAGCGAAGAAGCGAAAAACAGACAGGCCCCAAATATCCGATGTATGTTGCACACCCTGTGGACATCTTTTCCACAGGGCGTGCCTCTTATCATGGTTTAAACAAACCCCACGTCCGGGCGCTTTTAGGTAAATAAAAACATAAATAATGTTTCTGAGTCCGATGCCCCCAAAGCTCCAAGTGTCATCGCCAATTAAAAACTATATTCTGTTATTTATTACTGCTTAGAGGAGGAAGACAACACAACACCAGCACCCGAGGATCATGCCCAAGATGTAGGTCTAGGACCTCGGCCGACCGATTGTATCCCGTATTTGTTGAACCGGACAAGGATAGTTCTAATTCCAAGCCTGCTGAATGCTCTTTGGAAGAGTGCCAGAACATCCGGAAGTGCCACGAAGATTTAAAGTACCTAACATGAAACTCTTTTTGCAATTTTCCATATAATTTAGTACATCCATACTTTTTATGATAAATCTTTATCTTTGTCATTTGCAGAACCCAACTCCACGACCTTCAGCAACAGGTGAAAGTGGAGCATGAGCGTGCTCAAACGAGCGAAACAAAGCTTAAGAGTTTGCTGGCGGCTCAAAGTGGTGAAACTGGAGCAAAGCCCCGTTCTACCCCCGCAGTCAAGAGTACCTCATCGTCATCTCAGAGGAGAAAATGGCCAGACGACATAAAGTCAGAGGCATCCATCAATTCAAGCAACTCGGACGATGAAGACGAGTTCAGCTCTGAGGAAAGCAACTTTTCCGATGATGATTTTGATAATTACGATGTTAGCTTTTAGACGCTAATAATAAATGACAATATTAATACTCCTCTCGCATCTTATTGACACTTTCTCCTTTTCTCTGGAAAACTATTGTACACATGAAAACCTGCTTCAAACGTGATCAATGAATTGTATAAAATTAATAAACCTGCCAATTGTGCCAATTTCAGAATGTAGCGACTTGCGTCTGTTTATGATATCGCATTTTTGGAATGATTGTACGTTTTTGACATTTGACACCGTTTAGAATGTCAAATTCGAAAAAATATTAAGGCATGTCGCTATATCTTATCGAGACGAATCGAATGATGTACGAATCACATGTCATATGTTGGTATTTGGAAAATAATTTCGACCGTTAATTGTGACGGTTAGAGTTGGCCGATTTTGCCCATCTTTGAACTTAACCTGTGTTTTGACCTCTGTTATCGATTGGCGAAAACAGATTTTTGAAAAGTCAAGCGGTTCGGTAGTTATCATGCTTACAATTATATATGAAGTATTGTCTTTGCCCACGAGTAATGGCTACAAATATTCTTGGGGCAAAAGTATGGAAGGCTTAGCGTTACAGAAGTTAAAGGTTATTAACTATCTCCGACTATGGTATAGCTATTAGGTAAACATTTTCAAGGTGTCTAACTCCACAATGGGATTATAGTGTTGGCATACGAAAGCCACTATAATTATGACTGAATTTCCATTTGAGTTAACTAGCGCAGCTATTTTGATTTAGGCATTTGCATCACATGAGATTATATATAAAATGAGTAAACTGCTCAGTCGTGCTGTGAATATTTTGACAAAAAAATGCAAAAGTTTGCAGAGGATCGGCTGACCAGGCAATAATACAAATAGGCTGTGATCGGGCGGATGGAATGATTTCTCCCTTGACACTGGTGATTAGATTACACACAAAAAACTCTGCTACCACATCCCACTAACGTCATCAAATTGCAAGGCATATGTCCTTCCTCCGAAAAGAAACTTGAGAACGGTTGCAATTAAATCATTCATTCATGGATGCATACGTTGTTTCACTACTTTTTGTCAATTTGACAATAAATTCAATTTTAATGATTGGCTCTCCTGTGTTATGTGAAACTTCCCCTACACTTATTAGCCCATCCTTTTCCTTCCTTAATGACATGGCGCTTTAAGTGTTTCTGAAAGTTCTGACCAACAATTATCTCAACAGTATTTAAGGATGAACACTCCTGTTCGTGATGCCAGGCCACACGCAATTGACGCAATCTTAATTGATGTTAAATGATGAGGGCCCTGGGGTGCGTGTGTATATTGTATATTATTGGAGCTTTGCTGTTAAATGGACCTACCTTTACATAATAGTACTTGCCTCTCTACAGTCATTGTTTTATATACTTTGTAATTATGATTACTGCAGAAATTCTATCCATAATTGTTCCAACGGCAAACGTTAGGTACAAACTCATTCCATGTAAATAAATACGGATTATCTTCAACCATTCAATTTGAAAGTATAATCCAAAACGACGACAGACACACAGGATGACCTTTCGTCCACACCAAATCGTACCCGATTTTGCTCAAAAACATTAATGATCAAGACATTACGCTAATAACTGCTCTCGACGGGCACCATTCCATATCAATGAAGTTTGACTTAAATGTCAGCCAAAGGCCATTCAGCCAGTCGCCAGTCCTCATCTTTACATTTTTGAATTGAAAAGGGTACATTTAAATTCCTTATTAATTATTTTAATATATGGCAGCATTACACCAAATATGCACATTCCCTCTACATTACATACAGACCTGCAGGTTTTAATGTGCAGCTTCAAAAAAATTTTTAAATTCTTAAGTGTCTCAGAAGTTATACATTGAACTGGAAAACGCAATTAAATTTTCTTCAAAATTATCAAAGGAGCGTAAGGACATTTATTATTAAACTTCAGAGTTGCTTCATTGACCGATAACAATTAATCGAAAGTAGAAAACAAACTCATTCCCTAAAAATCCACTCAACCATAAATTCCAACACTATCAATGCCACGTGCTGCCACACAGATTCATATTCATAACATAAATCTCGCATTTTTTACTTTTTGCGGGTGTGAGATGTTTGGTATATTGGGTATAAATATCGTGTCTGTGGCTTCATGGGAAAACTTTTATTTAATTTTTTTGAAAAATAAGTGTCATCACATCGAACCACTTTTACTAACACACATTCCTCGACGTGAGGACGTGAGGATGATGCAAACGCAGATGAGACATTGATCTTCTTCGCTTGTTCATGTCGCTAATTATGGATCTCGTATATATATTTTTAGCTCGTAAATACCTTCTCTGACACTCTTACAGACAGCTGCCACAGTCTCTGAAAGTTTGCCATTGAAAAATGATAATGTTTTGTAGAAAGATAATTGTTGCGTTACCTCCATGAAAAATATGTATGTATTAATTGATAAACATATGTGCTATCATACAGTATTGTTAAGATGAGTACAAAAAAATGTTAAACATGTTCATATATATATAATTCAAAAAAATATCACAATGTAACATGGAAAACACCCTTGAAAGAATTTGAACATAAGTTATTCAGTGAACATCCTCTCGCGTCGTCGTGTGTGTGTAGTACAGGCCTGCAAGTTTAACTGAGGTTGCGGAATTGTGAAATTGACAATAAAAGTACAAGTGTGGAGTAGAGAAGAAACGTGGACACAACCACACCACATCGTAAAGTAGAGAAGACTTCGACACGATGATGATGATGATGGTGGTGGTGGAGACGGTGACGATACTCTTTTTTTAGGCTGATTAGCCGTGTGAATAAAAATATGTGTAGCAACTTCACTCTCTCAAGAAAAAAATAGATGACAATGAATGCAGCTTTTTCTTGGATGCATGAACTTGTGACTTGTTTTGCAAAGGGCACTTTTTTCAGCAAGCGAGGATCATAAAAAATATAAGTGAACTCTTGTACCACACCACATCACACCGAACAAAGCATAATTTTTAATCTGATTTCGATTACAAAGTGCACATCGACTTTTATAGAGGTTGAAATGCCACTTGTCTACAATGCGAGATATATATTTTTTTGTCTTGGAACACATAAAAAGGTTGTCGGTCGGCCTTCAATGCGAGTATGAAATTCAAGATTGGATGCGCTGCACAGCAAAGCAAAACATAAATAAAATTCATGTTTTGCGATTGACAAACGAATTCAATTCAATTTTCAAGATCGCCTTGCCTCATGCTCTCTCTCGATATATCAATCAAGTCCGTGCACACGTATGTCCAAATCGTCATTAATAAATATTATATCCTAATCTTCAAATCTCTATCTGAATCTGAGAAAAGGAAAGGTGATGAGATGGTGAGAGCACGACCACCCACCCACATGATTCAATTTATATTTAAATCCTATGCAATCCAGAGAGGATTCAATCAAAATCTCGGAGAATGCTTGATGCGTGTACGCTTTGGGAATAATATTATTCAAAGTTTTGTAGAACATCTTACCTAATCCTAACGCAAATCATTCTCAAAATGTTACATCTAGGGATTCTCAGACGTCAATCCGCCTGTCATCCAAGATCATTAAAGTTCCTTCTTTACGATCAAAGTGACAATTTTAATATTTGATGCATGCATACAAAGTGCACAATATGCATTTTTGGTTCAAAATTAAATCAAGGCGAAGGCGAAAAAAGTGCTAACGTCGATGCAAATGCAAACCAGAATATTTACAGCTTCGGCTATGTGCATTGCATTATTGTCCATGCATTTTATCCTCTGCAAAAGCCAAAACATTACGATCGACATCAACACACCATCAAAAATTTTGGAGGCGATAGACGTGATCTACACATCAGCATCCAAGTGAAAGACAAGAAAAAATAATTTTTTGGAGGACTGCAGTATTGCTAATGGACTGGCTGACATACGATATAAATGTAACTGTCTCACATATCTTAACTTTTTTCCTAAACATCTATAAATAGGTGTGTGCATCCACAATCAACATCGTAACAATCAAGTCCATCTGAACTGTGTGACCTTTGATACAAAAACACGACTGATGAAAAAAGGTGTCTCTTTATCTGCTCGACCTTTCCAAAATGTGTATCGTATCGCAAAAAGTATTGAGTATTGTATAAGAGACTTACTATAAGTGTACTAGTGCGTTACCTTCGGCCTCTACTTTTATTGCTTTTACTCACTTTTTTTGCAGTCATCAACAAAACTGCACAAACTTTATACTTTGCAAACAAGCCGGTTGCACTTCTGTAATTTGAGAAGGTAGGCTCGAACAATGAACAATGGCGAAGAGTGCATGTCAGCTACTACATAAATACAAATACAAATCAATCTTTTCCCCTTTTTCTGTTATATAAATTCTCTGTAAATGGGGACTATTTTTATGCCCAACCCTCTAAAAAAATAACACAAGTAAAATTGACAAACGTGTCATATTACAATATCAAAATGAAGTGGAGAGTAACAGAGAAGAGTTCAACATGGGGCAGCATGCTGTGTTTAAGTACACCCAATCATAATGTAATCAACAAAAGTGGAAAAAGAAACTCAAACAAACAATGGTGACAATGATTTCGTGTACACGAGCATAGGCAAAGCAAAAATTATATGAATGTGGTTCATGTTTTTCATGTGCTGAACTCTCTCTGACAATCGAATTAATTGTACGTAAAGGCTTCTTCATCGGGTGTTCTCCTTTTTTAATGTAAGTGCACCCTAAGATTGTAAAGTGAGAGCAAAAAAATTAACCTCTACTTTATGTGACTTTATGCTCCGTTAGACACTTTGTCACTGCTCGCCCGAATGGACTTTCCTCACTTTCAAGTACACTTTTTTGCCATTCATTGCTTACAAGAATCTTTGACAGAATTATAATTCCTGCAGAGTGCAAAAGGTTAGGGTTTGCATTTGTTTGAGCGTAACCCAATAACGCAGAGTAATTATTTGTCACGATTAATTGAAGACGAGTCGTCAGCAAACAAAAAGCATCATAAAGAATGGCATGCATATGCATATTCCATTCCATCTTCATCTTAAATTTATTCATGAAAATACCTGCATCCGTTCTCTTTTATATAAAGGTGCACTGTGCATCTATTGTAGATATACATCGATTTTTGAAGATGCAACTTGTGAACTTGTCAAATAATTCTAAATGCATAATTGCATCCCAGTAAAGTGACAGAGGGAGAGAGAGAGACAAGTAAAAACCAGTTGGATTAGATTATGTAGCCAGTAGCAAGTTACAAAGGGGCGCAAATAAGGTGATGACGGGAGTGTGACGATGACACTTGTATACACAAAACAATATAAAATATAACTATACCGTAAACCATTTATAATATTTATACAACTAATTCCATTAAGAAAAAAACTTCTCGAAATTACCTAAATGACATTTGCTACCAGAACAAACATACAAGTTTAACAGTTTTGAAGAAAATGTTTATATCTTCTCTCCATTCATTCAAAATATTATATCTTCATTTTTTATGCAGGTGTGCACTCTGCAGTCGTCATAATATTCTCTCCCCTTCTGCTTTTCCGCTTTGGGTCAAGGTCTTTCAAAGAGTGGAAGACAATATCATATAGATAATGGGTGAACCAAAGAAAACAGCATTTTCCTATTATCTTAACAAATATTAGGTACATCATACGTGCCTATATACACCCTTCTTGTCATGCCATACGGCACACGTCCAACTCCAATTTTCATTTATTAGCACTTGTCTGAAACGACTTGAAAATTGAAGGGAAGACGTGTTCGAGTTACTTTTGCAATGCTTTGCCCATCTCATGTAATAACCCGTAATTAATAGAGATGTGAGTTTTTCTCAAACCACTCCAAAAATATGTTGGTTTGTTGTTTATGGTATTCTTGTCATCTACTCTTCTGGCAACTTTTTCATCTGGAGCATCTTATCGTATTACAGTAATAGGACAGTTGCTCATCTTCATCCATCATGTTCAAGTCAATCAAGTTCATCAAATCATTATTATTTGCATCGTGTTCGATTTTATGTGTAGGTACTTAAATATACTTTGCTGAGTTGTTGTGTGTCAAGATTCACACACTAGCCCCATTCCCATCGTGGCTAAATAATATCGGCGTGATGTCCATATGGTTGTCTGTGCAGAGTTGCGGACAGCCACAAACAATGTTCAAGACGTTTTTATTATGGATGAACAAAGTCGAGAAGCAAAACCTTGGATGAGCTTCTGAGTACCTAAACGTTTTCAAACTTGATCATTCGTCACATTTTAATAATACAGTTTGATCCGTTTTAATTGCCACTTTTGCCACAATATGCTGCTGCCTTCAACGATTCCGCTTGATATTATTGAAAATATATTTTAAGGAAACCTAAACTTCTCGCTAAATGTGTTGTCGTGTTGCTTGCATGAACTGACCTTCTTCTTTTATTCATTTATGTCCGTTTTACAGGTAAAATGAAAGTTTAGACATGACTTGATTTTTGTTTCCTGTCAAATCCTCCTTTGTTCATTGGAGATGATGTGTGGATTATGGATAGATTTGTACATAAACAAAGTAATAACCTTCGCGTGTTTATGCCATTAAAAACCAGCAAATTTGAGCGTTATTACTGTCATTATTATCGAATCAAAACTGCTGTGACGTGTTTACCTGTCATCCACAATTCCTTTCGATATTCGACGAGTACCTAAACCAAAAAAACGGCTCGATTTTTACAAAGGAACCAGCTTTGAAAGCACAAAATGTCCCTTGTCACTTCGTTTTCACATTTGAGTAAATTCAAAGATAACATATTTGCCAAATTCATATTGTTTGACGTGTTTGAATGTTCTTCCCATGAATACCAGAGTTTGATGGTTTTGTGCGAATACCATTTATTTTAATTTTATAAATAATGCACATGCTATTTCCTGCTTGTCACTCATGTCTTATTATTAGTGGCCATGCAGAAAATTGTTTGTAACTATCAATAAAAGATTAAAACTTGCTAATTAGTTTTACATATCCTCCCTCATCCTCACAGTCAGAGGGAAGGACGCTCAACACAAGAATAAAATCGTAGATTTTAATCTTGCGTTTCACAAACAAGGTCCGACAAATAGTCTCACACAACAACTCTGACAAAAAGATCAACAACATCCGTTTGCATATCATAAATTGATTATGCTATAAATATTCATAAAATATTCACATGAAATATATAGAAAGAATGTATCGTCGTATTTTTCTCTGGCAAAGGTCACTCGTTGTTGCAGGAAAATAACTTGAATTGAATGCTCACTCACTTTCTTTAAGTGTTTCGAAATGGAAAACGGAAGAACAGATTGTCTGCTTTTGTACAATAATACACGCTTAAGCACATATAGTTCTAACAATAACGATCAGTCACAATCGTAAACAATACGTCCGTAAGATTTGCATGATAAGAACATTAATTTTATCCTTAATTTGCCACAAAGCTCAATGACACTTGGCTAAAACCGGATATTTCCGCAGTGTATCAATCGTTCCCGAAGACAACAGATCATCTAAAATCATGATTCTAGTTATAGAATCCATATAGTAGATATATACGCTTAATGACAATAAAATAATTTCCGGTATTACAGTGTCCATCCACACAAAATCCATTGTTGCTTTGTTAGATTATGAAACTAAAAGGCAAGGGAAACATAATGGTTTTGTGAGCTATATTCTTGCTTTTTAATGGCAAGTGGCGCAACAAAACAGACAAACAAAGATTTTATCCAAAGATAAACGTAGGTACATAAATACAGATATATATATATATGCAATATATTGAGGAGAGGTTATCATTACAGCTTATTTGTACCTTTTTTCTATAAGCCTAGCCTAAGGACTTTTCATAAATACTGCATGTGTGCCGTTAAATATGTGTACCTAAAAACCTTAAAAATGACTTTACCATGCTTGTCTAGTTTCTTCAACAATTTATGAATTTTGCATGCATGGCTGGTGGTATTGCTGAAAAAATGACGTCATTCCTTTATTTATGTGCTCACGTGTTGCGTTATGGATTTAATTAATATTTTTTCCGCAGGTTCACATTGGTATCTAATTCGAATGCAGTAAAAAATTGTATTCATTCAAGTCAAGTCCCAAGTCCCAACTCCCAAGATATATTTTTAAAAAAATAATATGTCCCTGCTGCAAATAAACACACTTTTATGCATAACTTAATTGCTAACGTCTCCGTTTCAAGCGTTTTCTTTGTAACAAAAAGTTAGGAAAGAGATACAACAGTAATTAGCCGGAACTCCGCAATGTGTGAAAAAATAAATAAATAATTAATGACTTGGGTAAATACATGCGTAACAAAGGGACAACGTGCTGTTTTATTAGATTTGTATTCAAAACTGGGTTTGTTGAAGCTGAAGACAGTCAAAGTGTATCTCCTTCGTATTTTGTTTTGGCTAATACAAGTTAACACAAAGACGACAAATATTTATTTATATATTTTTTATGAATTCATTGTTACTCCTCTCAGCATCTTGTCAGGTGTACGTTCTTGTATTGTTTTTAATTATATGTGGAAATAGCAAATGCGATAAGAATCAATCGCAAATTACACTAAAACATCCTTACGAAAGATATGCATCTTCTTTTGAAGTGAAATACCTGCTGAAATGAAATGGCGTTTGTTCGCGTCACCAAAATACAATGCTTTTTACAAAGAACATGCAAACTTTTTACTACAAAAAATAGCGAAAAATCAAGCCGCACGATCAATTAGTAGTTTTTAGCAAGGTTGTAAATAAAAATTTCTCATCAACATGTCACCGGTTGGTAATCATTCTGGTCGTAATCGTCGAATCTTCGTGTAAAAGACATTATGTTTGCCTTCCCCAGTCTCGCCTTGTGCATGAATGGCATGAAATGAAGCTGTGTCTGCGGCAAAAAAAACTATCTTGGTGTCCAAGAAAATGCGTGATTTGAGTGAAATTTTTTAAGCATAAAAGTGATTTCCCTGAAAACCATAGCCATATATATCCCAATTTCCCAATCATGGTTTTGCTGGCAGTAGTGACGTTATCCCATTCAATTTCAATTCAACCCTTTGACAATAATATGTTCTGAAAAAGCATGTTTTCGAGTACACTCCATTCATCAAGTTTGGAGAAGCTTACCGAAGTCCAAGTGCAAACGAAGAAGCACTTAATCATCAATTTTGTACTGTCACACTCACTCACACCATATTTAACACGATGACCGACCACTTGTCTCCCAACTCAAGTAATGAAAACGTAAATCCTCTCATTGTCATGTAATGACATGAAATGACTTAATACGATTCCAAAAGTAGTTAACGAAATTATTAATGGATGCACGCACACAAAAAACCAAACGTAATTCTTGGAAGTTTTTCTTCACGTTATTATGTTATGGAGAGACAAGTGGACAAGTCATTATAAATACTCATAGCATGTCTTTTCTCGCCTTGTAAATTTTGTCACCACCACCGCAGAAAATTTAATTTTTTTCTGAGTACTTTGTTGGTCCTCATCAAGTCCCCCATGCCAATGTCCTTTTGTTCACAGCTGCGTGTGCCCATGTCCCATTGTTGACCAATGGTTATTGTTGTTTTTTCACTGAAGTGTGCTCAACTGAGAATATTTCTAAAAATCTTCTCAAGTAATTATCTCTTTCTATCCAATCTTCTGCTTGACTGACCTCATCTCGACATCATCGCAGTGACAATTGACAGTCATGCCATTCGTCAATATTTTTCAAAAAATAAAAAAATAAATTCAACAACATTCTCTGAAGATTAGACTTGATGCTACAAAACTAAATAAGGAATCGGTCAATGACAAGAATGTTATTTTGATCAATTTTTTTCAGATATACTTTTTGTTACTGTTGCCGAATATATTATTTGCATGCTTCAAGCTTAAATTGCTTGTATGTGTTTTAATCTCGACGAAACTACCTTTTTCGCTTGAATACATTCGAAAATTGTTATTTTCAACAGGTTAAAAACCAGTTGACATCAATTTTTCATTGCCTTCTCTCATTCATCAGGCCTTTTGTGCGGAGAGCGAAGTTAACATAACATTACACTTGTCTTGCACGCGTTTTATTGTGCAGCTGCAACTAAACTCGTGTTTTTCCTTTCTTATCGCCATTCTGGATTTGATTTTTTGATATATGTGCTTTTATCTTGAACTACAATATCAGGCACCATATTTATGAGGACAATGGCTAAAGTACGTTACAAGACGAATGCAGCCTCTAAGCATGTATTTACAATTCATTTCTGAACCAAATTACTAGTTCACGGGCTACTGTAGGCGGATTGAAAGTTGAAAGTATTCAATCTTGTTAAATCAGTGCAATGTGCATTCGAGATTTTTTTTGAAAAGATGCAAGTTTTCTACTGATTCTTCTCAGGCCAAATCAAGCTTATCTAATCACAAAGTCTTTCTTCGGTTTTGACTTCGTTGATTAGACGCATGTGAGCACAAATACAAAACAGTGATTGCGTTTGATTTGTGCGTTTTTTGTATCTCACGAAAAGTACTGACGCGACCTACCCTCAACCCTGCTACAACTACAACTAAGAACTGATGGGGACGACGTGATGCAATCGGTATTTCGTTCATCGTTTCACATATTGAAAGTGTAACGGATACGACCAATTTTCCCCTTCAATTTTTTCACACATTCATTACAACCTGTTTGCGATGCATCAACCAGACCCACAATTTTACATGGTTAAATACCTCTCCCTCACAGTCACACAGTCAACGAAGTTGCTGATTGAGTCAAATTGAGCATGAGAAAAAGAAGTGCGAGTTTAAAAAACTAAAATTTAAATTGGGGATTAACTATACGCACATACTGCAACGCACACCTACGACAAGACTGACTGATCGGTGGCTTCAAAAAATACGAAAAAATATTCATGTTTTAAAAAGCATTCTGTATTATTAAGCCGATTCTTGATGAGTGATCCTTTCAAATATGATTTTCATGGTTTAAACTTCTTCATTATACCTTGTAGTTCAAGTGCAATTATTAAAAATGAAACATCTTAATTTACATTTCAACTCTTGTTATCGGCTCAAAGCGCTGAAATGCAGGTGGAGAGCACACATCACACTGACACACATATTCATAATCATGGTTCACAGCTCACTCCGTAAGATTTTCAGTCACCCATTAAATACCGTATAAGTCATAAAAATTAATTAATCAACATATAAAATTATTTTTGTTCATGTTGCGAATGATTGACTTTAATATTCAAGACATTGCAGCATATGTATCTACACCATTTATATGAGATTCTCCAGATGAAGGTCCCAAATGTGTCAATTAATTATTACACGAATAAAAAATAAAATATTCTCATTAACAAATCATCAGCATAAAATCTACCCTTAATTCCATTATGACCAGCATCAGACGAAAAAATATGTGCAAGGGACCGCAGAAAATTAGCACAGATGAGCTTTTACACGCTTCACAAATAAACAAATCGCCTATATTTAATATCTTCCTTTTAGAATACATATACGGCTTTGACTAGACATCGGCATGAGCCTTAAAAAAATTATGATGGCACGCTTTGATACCCAATTCATCATAAATCATGGCAAATTTAAGCGGATCAAGCATTTTGTGTATGTCGCCTATAGCCTCTTTTCAGGTGCGTGAGCTATAAAAAAGCACGCAACAATGCTCTTCGACATATGCACAGCAGGCTATTTGGATTGATATGAGAAGTACCGGCTTACTCTAGACCAATCATCAGCCGATATTTTTAGGAATAAAATGTTTAATTGTTTAAATCAAGGCTAACATTTGACAGAAAGCCAGTTTGCACTGGTTGGGGTTCTGCGAGAGAAAAAAGCTTTTTGTACTCACCTGCATGCAGCAAAGGTCAAATCAGATGAGAAACAATAAAAAATTTGTGCATCACGCATCCATGCACAAAATGAAAAAAAAATGATAAACACTCATCGACTCCTTTAATGTGTTTGCTTTTGCCTCTTCAATCGTATATCAGACATGTGTAAATGGATCGATGGATGATTATATTGCAATTTCTTTTGCCAATAAAACCAACAATGGTCCGCCGCAGCGCTGCGTCATCAAAGTCGCGTCACAGAGCGTTTTTAGTTTCAAGTGCAAGTGCTCTGCGAGAGGTGAGCAAAGGAGACTACTTGAGCAGTGTACTACCAACAGGAGCCTAGTCCTACCACCCACTTATTATTCCTCATTCATACGGATCAATAAAATCATCATAATCATGTTCATTTATAATGAAATTATACCTGCACGGTGGAGGCTATGTATGTACATACGCACCTATTATATGCATTTTTTACACTGAAGCATAGCGAATCACGCACACAAAATAATCCATGTAAATTTGTACTTTTGCGTGTAATTTCAATTGGAAAAGCAAACAATAAACCGATCACTGGGTGAGCTTGTAATTGTAATCAAAATAATCGATATGAAATTGATACTATGCACATAATAACGTTGTAAGTACAAGGACACGTACATAATGTGCTCTGGCGAATTTTACAAGTGAAAAATCACTACACAAAATGGATACAAAAGGAGACAGGATATTTACCGCATGCATTCCGTCATGATTTGATCCACATCTTGCATTAGCGTTATTATTTGTTCTTGGTTTGAGTCCTACTTTTTTTAAAAAAAGTACTCTTGTGACCGGTGACGTTCTGAAATGTGCAGACTTTTAATGTACAACGGAAATGTAACATGTTGTCATCAAAGAGTATTTCTTGAACTCCAGGCAAGGCTGTAGTGTGGGTTGATGCTTTTACCAACAAAAAATAAGACGCGGACGCGATACGCGATCCAGGTCAAGAATAGCTCTTTTCTAACTTTCTTCAAGAAATCTTTTTGTCGAACGGTAATCAATGGAGCCGCAGTTCTTATTAGTGCACTGGTCTAGGTTGTGAAGTGGCGTGGCCGATGACCGACGCCCTTAACAGCCTTGTATTCTTAAGCCATAGCGGTGTTAGGAGAGGTATGACCTCAATTTCAATATAATATTTTTCCATGTATCTCAAAAATTTATTGTGGATACAAATTAGATAAGTAAGAAAAGAAAGACTTATCGTTCATGAGTATATCAACTTATGTTCGCAACCTTTATGGATATTTTACCTCGAGAAAAAAACCTCGTGTCAAGTCATGTACATGAATTTAAGTGTCGTTCTTGTTTTCGTATTTTTGCATAAGATAAGCCTTTCAATTTAACCTTATACAGTTCCATTGTTTTCCATTTTCACATTGCCTACGCCAAAGAGGAAAAATGTTTTAATGGGCGAACCAGATAAGTCTAGCTTCCATGAGAAACTGGAACTACAATAGCCTTATAGCGGCCTTAACAATGCCTCCAAAATACCTATATACGCGTTTTATGAAGTTGTATGCAAATTAACACATAAATTAGTGTTTAAGTACCCATCACTATTTTTTATCAAGTCAAGGGCTGATATAGTGAGTTATAACGGTGCCCTACGTCTTAACTTAAACTCTGCTGACCTGATTTTAATTATTGCTTTTTGTGATTAACAAAAGTCTTAAATATTGATAAATGTATGTGAATTTCACACATATATCATCCCATAACTTTATTTGCAACATAACAAAACGCAATACCAATTTCATTGATGGATGATGATGATGACCTGACTGATATACGATAATCCACGTTCTTGCTTCACGTTTTTATACGAATGTTAACAAAGACATAAACTGGGAAACAGCAAATGTCAATGTTGTGAACAAAGTGAAGCTTATTTGTAGGACAACACTAGAACATTATTGACATTGATATTGGCAAAAAAAAATACAAGGAACAAATAATAATTTACCTTCAGTGCCACCTTTAGCTGCGCCATTGCTATTATTCTGTCCAGCGAGTTGAGCCAATTGAAGCAAATTGAGTGACTGCCTTTTCGTCCTATTCAGGGAGATCATTGCATCCTCCAACTCCTTCAAGGGGAAGGACTCACTCAAATTTCGAAACACATTTTCGTCCATGACAGGGGTTGCCGAGACGCGTCGGTCCTCCGCATTAATGTATTTGTCATCAGGTAAAATCACAAAGAGTAAAAGAAACGTTAAAAGTATGCCCGGAAGTCGGGCTGAGATCCACAATTTGGAAATCATGTTGCCAGCTCTCGTCCGAGAAGACATCATTTAAAAATCAAGTGTGTTTAAAATGTTTTCCAATCGGTTGGGTTAGTAAAAATTAATTTTTTTTGGATGTGACGAATAGAAATGCTTTGTTAAAGCTAAATGCACTCCCGACGAGTCATTTTGTCGCGATGAAGTTCGTCAAAGAAAATATTTTCTGCTAATCGACATGGCATATATATTGCCTGGAGGTCGACGAGAAGTTTCTTGGAGTAAGGAATTATATTTTTCAATGGGTGATCACTTCACCATTCAAAATTCCAAAATGGACTGGGCAGACATAAAGTTCAATTCTTGTCAAATTTTATTCGGGTCAATTAGCTAATTTTTGACAAAAAATATATATTCCTCTCATTCGCTTTTTTCAGACAGTCTGATATAATCCACACAGGTGTAGAGAGAAATTATGGCAAATTGAATGCCAAGAATACACTAAACACGTTCCTATTTTTCACCTCCAATTCGTCACGTCACCTTCAATCTCTGCCACAACAATTCACTTTTTTTGGGAGAATTTAATAAACTTTCTTGCGTTAAATCAATCAGAACTTTTATAGCTTGATGCAAACAGTTTGGTTTGGTCACGTAGAAAAGAATGTCACTCGCTTCACACACTCTCTCACAGATGAAAAACGTTGCTGATGATTGTCTGATGTATGCACTTTTTCAATCAATCAATCCAAATCCAAATTTTGTCACTTTTCCCAAAAAAAATTTGCTCCTTCAAATTTTGCTCCTTCTATCAACGAGCTATAGCTGTAAGGTATGAACTTGTGAACTTTCAAAAGAGTATAACAATCTTCTTTAATGAAGTCACCATTCGTCCACTATTTCACCTGACATCATCAACACAAGTTTATAAGCTTTTGCTTTATATTTTCTAAAGAAAAACTTGAGAAACAGTTTGAAACTTCACCTCACCTTAGTCGATATTCTTTTAAAAATATCCTTTATCCTCTGTTCAGCGAGGTAGGTCACGTTCGCCACTTTTTCCTCTCGCTTCACTCTGTTCAGAAAAAAAGTGAAGTTTATATAAAAAAAAATAAACAGTTATTTTTATTTGAAAAAGTGAAGATGTGCATGAAAGCATGCGACAGACAAGACAAGATATCTCCTCTACCTCAATCCATATTTTTCATACGACTCACTCGACTGGGAAGCTAGACGCGAACTGAAGTGTATTTTCCCTTAAAAAACGTAGCTCAAGTGAACAAAGTCAACTCTGACAATGAAGTGAGCAGTCAACCCATTCAATATTACATACGTTCATCAAGAGAGCTACACGATAATGAGCGAGAATAGAATATAAGACTATATTTGTGTTATGAATGAAGGCATATGGGAGGAGGATGTATGATGTGCGCGTACATTTACAGGGCACTCTTATGATGATATCCATGTTGGCTAGATATGATGTAAAAAGGGTTTTCAGAAGCTTGTAGCACTTTATATAGTGCAAAATAGTTTGGTACGTGTGGAGAGCTATAAGGTCCTCATTTCATTCACCTTTGTTCTTTCTTCCCAATGCTAAAAAATGTGAAGCGAACTAACAGTGTATTTATATATGAAAAGAAGTCACCTTATAGTTTAGTCAATTTGTACTTATTTCCTTTTTAAGGCAGTGTGTCTGTGTAACAGTAACAGTGTGTCAGGCCGCCAGGGCATATATTCTTGGCAATGCACAAAGACACAATGATACACATTTCACCTTTTCCAACTTTTTTTACGCGCAACTTTAATTTTTACTTTTATTAATGCGCGGTATGTGATTATTTACCTATATATCCGCTCACAACAAAAAAGCTTCTTATATACCTATTTATCATTCACCATTCCTACTTATTGTCATTGTTGTAATTTTTTTTAAATCCTTCATCGGATCGTAATCGTAGCTACTTGTTTTCAATCTAATAAATAGGATGGCGAGCTGTAATTGCTTTGAGCGTGGTGCGTTTTGCGTTTGCGTAGGTGCCTAATAATTGTGGCTTCCTTTTATAGTTTCAATTCAAACATATTGTATGTATTTGCATATATGAAGCACGACAATAAAACGGCTTTTCATTCCGAATGCTCTATGTATAAAATGAGTATTAATGAGTAACGTGTATCGTTGTGGTCCACCAAATCTGTTGGTGCTTTTAATTTGACAATTTTTTTTAGATTTAGACGGAATGATGTCTCCTCCGCAATTACACCATAACAGTGGCGAGTAATTCGTCTAAGGTATGTTAATGGTTTCAACAAGCTGAAAGCCCAGAATTCCACAAACAAAATATTTGTATCATTTTGGGAATTAGCGGCTTGGAATCCGATTTACAACAACCATAATTCTTTGTGTGATTAGTAGAGAATAAATCTTAGAAGCTTATATAAGAATACAAATGTGAGTATGAGATATGTGATGAATGTGATGACGAATTGGTGAGACAACAATGAAAATATTATGAAATTTGAAATCAGAATTTAGACTCAAAGGCCCATGTGAAATTGCATATTGTAATCAGTCACTGTCACAGTCACGACCGACCATATATCCCCCAATAGTGCATTAAATGATATTATTATGTTCATTATACCATAAATAGTGATAAAAATCATAATAATTACCAGATGTATATATGCGTATGGCGTATGCACATTTCTTGTTAGTTAGAATACTATAGTTTATTTATTACGCATATCACTTATGAGTTTCATCAATCAAAATTTGATGCGTAACACGGATATAAGTTCGTAATATAGCCCTCGAAAAAATTGACTCAAAAACTCTACACATCTTTTGTAAATTTTTTTGAAGCGAAAGTTGTCTTGTAGTGATAATATTGAGTGGTTATGATATACACATGGTATATGTTAATAGAAAATATACAAGTATCATTCATTTTTGATTTCGTGGATTTATCAAGTTTTGTGAAGAAATTTGTGGTTTAACTCTAAAATTTGTAAACTGCTTGCAATTTTCATGCTTCTTGTCTCGATGCTTCGACTTCGCGTTTAAACTAAACCATTTTGGTTAACGTTGTGCCTGTATTAGAGATATGATTTAGTTGATGTTGATATAAAATGATAATGTGAGCATAACCATATAACTTTACGTGTACCTGATGAGTGCATGGTTGTTGAAGTTATTGTCAGTAAATTGGTAAAATGGAGGATGATACAGAAAAAGTGAAAAAGTAGCTTGTAATTTAATGGTCCTTTGATTGTCTGGTATTTGAAACTTGAGAGTAGTCGTGGTCTGTAGGTACTGTCAGTTACCGCAGCAGTGCCTTGCCTGAAATCTGTCTTGTTGAATTGAAAAAAATGATATCAGAGTCCCCACAGTAGTTTGAATGATGAGGCAAATTGGATATTATGATTTTTATGAAGAGTGAAATAGGAAAAAGGGAAATTATTTTGTTCACACACACAAAATATAACGTGCTCATTTAACTTTACGCTTACCTGCATATCGGCTCATCTGGTGTGCAAGCTATTACTTTGATTGAATGCAGGTTGCACATGCACATGCTACTACTTGGACTTGGACATAACGTTGAAAAAGGAGACGTTGGCAAAAACTCGACAAAATTGTTTTCCTTCAATAATTTAAAACTAGTTAAAGTAAAATGATCAGCACAATGACAATCAAACCACTAGTCTCAGTCTCAAAATAGGTTTTCATCTACTAAGCCACCTGCACACATTTTTACATAAACGCAAATCTTCAAAAAAAAAGATTTGTGAAGCGTTTTCTTGATGACTTTAGTTTAGCAAGGTTGTTAGCACAGTTTGCTGTCACGGCATGCTAATTTTTATCATCATTACTCAACTTTTGCTATACCCACTTGTTATTCTCTCAAGTCAAACCCAAAATGCTAAACGAGATGGTACGCAATTCTCGAGAATTTTGTCAATTTGGTCAATAATATAAGAGGGGAGTTATATCAAGAGAAGTTCTTTCAAAAGCTTGCCCGTACAAAAAGGAACAATATCACGGATAATCACTTCCTTAAGCAAATTCATCGGATGAAAAGGAAAATGTGTGTGCTTGTGAAACATTAACGAGGCTATGTTGCCTTAATTGAATAACGGATGAAGCAAGATAAGATAAATGAATGTAAAGCAAATGTTATATATGCAAAAAGGTAAAAGGCATTGCATGTGCATGCATACATCATTTTGGTAGTTTACAAATTTTCATATTACTTTAATGAACATCATTCCAAATTAACATTTGGTCATTTGGAGTTTGCATTAACATTTGCGTGTCAACACACTGACACATGCCACATCCAAGGAAAGAAGTATGTATCCGAATATAGTCCCCTGTTTTCCATGCGAAAATGACCAAACGGATTAAAAAATCATTTGGAGAAAATCACATCATTTCATCATCCTCACGTTGATGTCTACCATGTAATTCGCTTTTATTTGTCAACAATTTTGCACATTTTAAGTCGGTCCTGAAGCAATGATTGAATACATTTACATACAAGAGTATCAATCAAATGGGTAAAGGAATATGATAGGAGAATATTTATTGTGAACTCTGTGATTTGGAAACCAAATGCACAAATCTGCATTTTAATCAGGTATGATGATAATGATACTAGACTAGAGACAACTAAAACATATACCTCCTCAATAAATCACCGTTTCAAAACTCTTCCTGTGACTTAATTGTAAATACTTGGACTGTTCTATTGTTTAGATAGATCGCATCATTACCTTAAACAAGTACTTTATATTTATTCCTTTAAGACTGCAATTGTGGGAATAGAATGGAACTTTGTACTTGTATTTGTCGCTAAAACTGCATAATAATCATGCTTTCATGCACACAATGCAAAGACAAAAAATAATAGCCACTTTCAACTTCGCTTTTATTGAGATACAAAGGCGAAGATTAGATTCTATCAAACATTCTGATTGTGATCAATGCATCTTAACTTAACCCCTTTAACTCCAGTTCTGATTGTCCTTAATATGGATGCAATATGCAGTGAATATAATAAGGGAGTGCGCTATTTTTACTTATTTGTGTTATCGTGTTAGCAATGCATATATGCGTACATATGTAGTGTTACCAATTCAGCTCACCTGTCCACATAAAGTTACACTAGTTTTACCAACCATGATTACTAATTGATGATGACGATTAAAATCTATGTTTTATGTACACAAGAAGTGCACACGTTGAGAAGAGAACCAGAACCACCTGTAAAAGTTACCTACACTTGAACCTGTTGAGAAGACGAGCGTGAATGATTTATGGAAATGGACTGATGAAAAAAATATACATCCTAAATTACGAAATCATGTTGGATTAGTGTAGCTAATTAATAGCCTTAAGGTTCTCGATTAGTCTCCGTCTGAATCCGGGTTCCCCATAAAATGTATGAATTATTTGAAAAGATTTTCATCCAATTCCAAAGTGACATCAGCATCGGTTTTCAATTATTTGGCACACTCCTTCCGCTGTCACATAATGTCAGCGAAGACAAACTGACGTGCTGACATGTTACATATTTTTCACCTTAACGACATTTATTACCCTAATTCTGACCTTGAGGACAGTGTGCGAATGAAAGCTCCACATTTCCTGTTTGACATGCTACGTCCATAAATCATCCATAGGGGATTTTCCTCCACACTCCGTGTGGAGCAGGATATCAGCACCACATGATGCAAATAGAAAACTACTGCACACACACTTTTGTTTTATAATTTCAGAAGCTGATTACCTGCAGAGGTTGAGAATGCTCTCTATATAGCTTAGCTATTGAATTGAATACTTTTGTCTTGGTCACTTTTGTTGACCATCATGTGTCTTTATAACTTACAACCTTTGCATCATCGTCGTCAAGCACCATGCCCCATGGCACATGTCCTGAAGGAAAAACGAGCTACTACTACGATATGTTGGGACTCTCTGAATAGAAATTAGCGTCTCCTTCCTTTTTTTACAGCGACAAGACAAGTGCATCTCCTTCATTTATACTGCTAACGCCCAACAAAAACCTGGAGGAGTCTCGCAATGATTGAATATCAATAACAACAGCGAGAGCACTTGACACTGAGAGCATGCGGCGTCACCGTCATCATACCACATGTCATGCACATAGTTTCTTTCGTAGACACACTATAAAGCTAGTTTTCAGTATCCATTTTGCACTTCTTCAGCAATAAAAATCCATGCTGTATAAATACCCATTCACATAATATTCCAGAATGTGTTCATGAAAAGTATCAAAGTACTTATATGCATTGAAGGAAAAGTATCAATTGTTTAACCTTTACACTTATTTCAATTGTACAACAAGAGCTCTAAGTTTTCTGTATCAGAAGCAATTAACTTGTAATTCATCAGTTGAAAAAAGGACTTCGCCAAAGTACGCAGAGTACGTTTTCACATTTTATAGATAGTTCATTTCATCGTTGACGTTATAGCATCTTGACTTTTGAGCTCGGATATCTTGTACATATGTGAGAAGTCTAGAAGTTGATGATGACAATGAGACCAATCCCATTCCAATTAAGCGAAAAGAAGTTTGCAGATGACATTAGACATGGTATATTACTACAAACTACATCACAACACACATACAATTTTGTGATCTGCTGAACTATCTCTAACGCTCCGCGCCCAACAGTTATTTTACCTTAAACATTTGCGAACCACTTTGCCGCATGAATGCATTTTTAAACTGACGCGTTTATCGACGTGAAATGTGTATTCTTGTCTTCAAAAAATCCCCTTTAAGCAAGTCACATTTTACACTTGAATAATCTTGTCGATATGTCTCGATGCAAAAAATGTCTGGCTAATGTGTTTTACATACATTTTACTCCGTAATGCATTACACTTGTATAGCCAAAAGTGAACATAAACTAAACTTCACTCTGCTTCATGAAGACAAGTTCACCTTGAAAAAAAAGTGAAGAGAGAAGGAGATTGGAGATCACTTCACTTGCCATTTCAGACGGAATAAAATATAAACTTAAACATTAAAAATGGACGAATGAGATGAGTATAAGCGGTTGTTGAGGAGAGAAGTATAAATGTTTATGGTTTTTGAAGTAGCCGTCAAAAAGTAAAGCAAAAAGCATTTCGAGCATGGCATTTGTAGTCATCATCATCGTGTGCCTCTACTTTTGCTTGTTTCCATTCGTCAAAATAAATTCAACATTTTTGTTTTAATTTCTTTCATTTCAAAGTCAATCCAGAGTCATTTATTCTTGCTGAAATATATTCGGGTGATGAGGTCCACCTTGCAGCATATTTTTTTGCAAATTGGAACATTTTTACAGAAATGATCATCGAATATATGTGTTTTGCCTTAGTAGATTACGTACAGCATCCACTATTATACTTCCACTTAACATTCCATGAATTTACAATTTACGGTTACCTTACCTCACCCTTGTCGTCACCTTACACTGGTTCATCATCATCATTCTGTAAACGCCATGAATTTAGAAATAATTTTGTGCAAGTAAATTGAGCTATTTGCAATATTTTCATAATGCTTTTCGAGATCTTCCCATTTTTGCTGGTTGCAGAACAGCGCACCTCCCGTCAATTTTCTCCAATTAACTCGTTCATTTAAAGAGTGAAATATTTTCGCCTCGCCGGTGATATTGACGTAATTCTTCTTGGTCAAATTAATTGTACAAATTGCATGGTTCCTCCGGGCGGGAGGAGGACAAGTCTTAACTGAGGGTCTCTGAGGGAAGTGATCTTCCAAAATATTAGCCAACGGGGAAATATATATAATTTGCTCCTCTCTGTACGATATTAAGTATATTGCTCTACATATTTATCAACCATTGTCTTAATTCATGCATATCAACTTTTTTGCATCGTTGCATTTTCCTTGTTAAACATGTGCAACAAAAAATCATAACGTATAAAATATGAAATCAGCAAGTATCAAATACTGCCTACAATAATTTTATTACCAGCTCAAAAGCTTGATTATTTCAATACATGTTTTGCTCGAGAACAAAGCTAGCATACTTCTCTAAACGAAGCGGAACCAACTCGGCAAGCTAAATTTTTTGCCTGTAACTGTCAAATTGGTAGTAAAAAGGTCGTAATTGATGATACAGAACGGGCGGTATAGGCTCATCATCAATGGTCCGTGAATAAAAACTAGAGTTAAAATAATTTTTACATTGGAGCCAATTTTTTAACGAGTTTCTGGTCTGTTTTGTTCGATCAAAAGAATAGCACAAGTACATTTTTTTTTAATTTTAAGTATATCCGACATATGCGGCATTTGCTTGTGTAGTATTACTCAAATATCTTACCATCAATTGTCTTATCGTTGTCGCTCGAGTGTCCAATAATTTGTGCTAATTTGTAGTGTCAAATACTGTTTACCAAAACATGAAGATATTCTCTATAGATATGAGTCTGCAAACCGCAACTGGATAGCTAGCAATATCATCAAACCAATCATCCGATGATTTTACTAATGTGGCTTCTCAGAGTATTCCTGCATCTTGCGATCTTACATCAGTGCATTTTAGTTGGTGTAATACTGACACAATGACTAAATGACTATTAAAGCCGTTTAGTGTCATACTTCTTTTGTATGATGCCTCTAGTATTATAGTACACTTCACTCATACGTAACTTTATAAAAATAAATCTACCTGTATCATACATACATTGCATACTACGTATTTACTGTTCACATTTATGTATCCTTTTATTTTGACTTTGTCTATGGCTATGACACAACTGAACTCTTGGGCGTCTCCTTCCTTCACCTATGCTAGGACCAAAGCATCTTGGATTTGGCTTCTGCTAAAATACTCGCACCAAAAACCTCCATCGAAATGCAAAAGAACAATTTTATGATGTGGTCGAGTTTTGTGAAGGATCGTATCGTAAACGTATGAAAGTGGTAAGGTAAGTTATATAATATAATAACATTTTTGGAACTTCTGCACATAAATGCAGTATGCGAAACATGCACTATGCACGTTTGCTCATTTGCATACTGATCTTGTAATTACATAAAAAATCTCAGGTGAAAAGAGTGGAGAAGTTGAGATTATGAGGAATTCGTGTCTGCAAAGTCCTATTTTTTGTGAACCTGAACCTCATGTGTAATAATGCAAGTCTATGAGAATCAGCGATGAAACAATTCATATGACAAGATAATAATATCCTATCTTCTTCTAAATAATTTCCAGATCAACATGCATGCATGAAATGAAAGAATTTTCAGTGACGCGTGAGCACGTGACTTGACCATCACCCATCAGAAAGACACCCTCCAAGTGAAACCAGATCGACCCAGTAGGTTACCGCATTTTATCATCTTTTGATATGTGGCAGGATCATTATTCTTGGCAAAAATGCGACATGAAGATGCAAAACCACTTTACGGCCTTCACACACTGGAAGAATATCGGAATTTATAATTTATCGGAATATTCGCTACCGATGATGCACCTTTAAGTATTTCAGATTTTAACAAAACAAATATTCAAGCTTAAAACTACCAATAGTAGCAATGCGCAGTAAGCAAAACCTGTATTATTTACGAAACTCTTTGGTTTCACACAAAATCCAATTGTAAAATCGTATATAACGCTACACCAGTAATTACATCAGTTCAGTATCAACATGAAATCATGATCCTGGAGAATGCTTCTCCTCGTAACGTGTTATGCAACCAGTTTAGCTTGCTGATGCGGATTTTCCTAACTGCGCAACTTCAATATAGGACGTATTTCTGTCGAAGCTATATTTTCCCATCTACCTTCGACATCCACCTGAGTTGACTATGCAAACTTTTTGGATTAAAACTGTATATTGGATTTTGATTAAGTTATAATATGATGGCATTCTTCCTTCAAGATTCAAGACTCGTATTATTATTGCCTACGACAATAGAAATAGAAATCCTTCAAAAATAGAGAGATATTTATGCTCTTTGAGCTTCTCGTTTTCGTATCAATACCATCTTGGCTCCCCACTAATTATCGAGCAAAAGCCACTCATTACACCAAAAAATCAAGCTGATTACAGGCATTATTCCAGATCTGCTTATTGTTGGGATAAAAACGGCAAACCCTTTTGATAGGTAGCCTGTGATCTACTTAAAAGGTCGATTTTACTCTTTGAGTAAAATATTCTATAGAGAATGTTTGGACAGGGATATTTTGTGACGGATGTAATAATAGTCTTATGTCAGAGGATAACTTATGTGTTGATGAAGGGGAAAAAATGAATGTTGCATAAAAGAAAATCAATGCAATGTCAGAATCAGGCAGAACACCATCAAAACAACATTTCATGTGGTGATTGATATAAGAGTAGTGGAGTGAGAGTGGGTGTTGGCCGGCATTAGTTGAAGCTGTGAAGCTTCCACGTATGCATGCTGTCACTGGTCCTCAAGTCCCAATGTCTGCAGTCTGTACAGTGAAACAAGAAACGGATATGATTGAGTGAGATATCTTTGATGGTGATGATTGATTTGTGAATGTCACCATCACCATTACCTAATTAATGCATTATATAACTGAACTCATTCTAGACCGAGACCAGAAGAAGTATAAATACATAAAAGTCCGTGACTTAATCATGCCCAATTATGCTTTTCGATATAAACTAATAGAAGTTGATTGTGAAAATTTAACTTTTGATTCAAGTCGCCCCAAACCTATAGTCCAAGTATAAATCCTGTTCCGAACTGAGATGAAAGCGATTGCAAAGTAAAATCCACTTGCAAGGTTTTTCCAGTATTCAATTTGACCTTCAGAAATGATATATCAGAGGTCAGTAGGCTGTACATAAATCACGAGTTGGGAGAAATGATTGACATGATGAGTGGCATCAGACTAACCAAGTGCACTACTTTATTTACTCCATCCAACCGTAGGATTTCATGTTTAAGCGTGGTGGACTGTGGGATAAAGTGAAAATGTCTTCCCCTCCCACGCCCACTGCGTCTTTCCTTTAAATAAGAAGTATCACCTCACAAAAATCCGAGAGCATCTCGAACTCAGCAACAATCCAAAAAAACACGGCAAAGGTATATACGAACATGAATAAATGATTTTGGCAATTCGTCATTCCTAAACCAGTATCGCCATTATTAGCATTTTCGGACTCGCAATAGTTCTTTGAAGTAATATTGATGTACACTTTCGGCACACTCCAGAATCAGAGTCGCGAAAACACCTACGCAGCGTGATAATTGTATTGTAATCATCCATCATTTCACATTTATCTGCGTAGCATCCTATTCACAATTGTAATTTGTAAATGAAAAAAATATTGCGAATCCAAGATCCACCTTCTATAATCTCAGCGTTTATGTGGTTCACCCTGGCCTTAGCTAATGTACAAAGCATTTTTTGATGAATCTTCAAACATCCTCCGATCATGACTTGCATTAATTACTGATCGTTGTGTCGAGAGTTGCCTTCGTGCATGATGTTGCTCTACAGAAGAAATTATATAAAAATATTATGTGAAAAGCAATAAAAAATGAGGAGATTCAGAAGAAGATTAGAGACAATGCAAAGCGCATGACAAGGCAGGATAAAACTTTTAGGACATCCTCTCGGATTTGCAGATTTTTTTAACGAATTTTACAAATTATGATTATGCCCTGGTCAATGTATATGAGTGGACTACAACTACAGATAATCCGTGGATAGATCTAAAGTTTGAACTTGGAATTGTAAATTATGGCAGCGGTCAAGCGGTGCGTGTTACACAATTCATTAATTTCTCCAACCAAAAAATTGGTCCCTCCCCTCCCCAGATCTTTAATAAATCTAATAATCATAAATAACACCTGAGAACAATGATGATGATCGTATATATATGCCAGGAAAACTGGCGAATGCGGATCCTCTATCCGATGAGGACGACGCGACCCAACGCCGCCGAAAATGGGTCGACTCCTATTCTTCCGACCTTTTGTAATTAATGCACCTTTCTCTCTCTCTCTCCCATGAAAAATTATTTATGAAGTACGAGATTCATTTCGCAATTCGCGACCCAAATGGACAACCAATTTGAAGACGATGAAAAAAAAATTAAACAAAAAACACCTTTCCACTACACCCACACTTGGAAACGTTACTTGAATCCAAGTGAAGTAAGATTCGCGATAAAACGGCAAATAGCTCATCTTAGTCATTTTCCAGAGCTCTCGTCACACAAGATGAAGATGAGCTGGCAGGTACGATGAGATTGGATCATTCTTCATACGTGAGGTCTTAAAAAATACGATTACAATATGCGTATGAGTCGAGCTGGGGGAGGATGAGGTATGGAAATAAAGAAAAGGACATGACATAAAAGAGTGAGCAGATACACGGGGCGTGTCAATACTTTTCAATACAACAATGATGGAGATGATTTATTGTTCTCCCCTCGCCTCTACTCATATACCTAAAATGCAATTACATATACTTCGCTGTCCAATTTCAAGATTTAATCACTTGTTGGGATGAAGTCTGGTACTGGAGAAAAATGAATATATTATTATGGTTATGGTGGTACATGCATAAAAAATTATGCTGGAGGACATGGGATTTAAGCTTTTAAACTAGTGTTTCCCAATCCATTTATGTCACTCATGATTTGATTGGTGAGCTGTGAAGATTGCCGTGGCTCGTTACTGTCAAGAATTAAATCCCATTCAGCTACCTGAAACTTTTTTTCCTGGAGAAATGATTTTTGCAACTGGAAGGGCACTTCGGGAGGGGACTGCGCGTACGTAAATACATTTTAAACTTAACTATATCCGCCAAAAGAAGTATTACATTTAAGTTAATTGATGTAAAATAAAATATCTTAAATATCCAGGAGGGCAGAACAATTTCAAATTGTTTGTGGAAAACCCTGCTGATGAGTTGGATGTTTGTCTCCATTTGGACGTGTCAATTGAAGGCCCTGGAAAATCCCATCTTACCACCCAAAACTTCGGGAACGGAACCATCTCTGTGAACTATCGAGTGGGAAAGGAAGGACCTTATAAGATTAATGTGACCTATCAAGGGAAACATGTGGCTGGCAGTCCCTTCTTCGTGAAGGTTCGATAAGATAAGCGCGTCAATGTGCAGTATTATCAATCTAATGAAACGAAGTGACTACTAATATACTTATCAACAATATTCCTGTATAATATCATTAACAGAATTTTATTAACATTTTTAATCGAACATAATTATATTATAAATCCACAAAACACATCTCCGTAATATAAATACAATGAAGAATTGTAAGAATATCCAAAATGAATAAAAAAACAAATGAATCAAAATTTAAGTGTATAGAAATAATCCAAAGTGCACCAGAAAAAGCCATCGTACTTTTACAAGTACCACAAGGAATTGCAGAGCTCAATTGGTGCCTCCGCGTTCAGTGCAATTCCAGTGAGATAAGCTAACTTGTGAGCATATTGACAAGGAGCTGGTACCGCCACAGTCCCGCACCAGTTGTAGTACAGGTGACAGAGTTTATAACTCAGACGCTGCATTTGTTCTGGCGTGAAACCAGATTCATCATGAACTACATTGTAGTTCGTTGGACTGACCGTCCCCTGATTAACAGATTGTGACACCAAGAAGAAGTCGTACCTGCGTGACCGAAATAAAAATGAAGCATTCAATAAATTGAACTTTAAAAAAAGTAAAATAAATAAAGCTTTTCATTAATACCTTTCAGGTAACGTTATGGTGCTGTCAACTACCGTCCCGGGAGGAACATTATCGAACGTAGTCGGGTTTCCCCGTCGAGCGAGGAGTACTCTTGAATTAATCTTTTTAGTCACAATAGCCACGGCGAGCCTAGCCCCCTTCTGCTCGCTCTTCGCGTATGTCTCCTTGATCGCACCGGTGATCTGAGGAATCTCCACATCCAAAACGTAGTTAATCTGTCCTTCACCAACTCCGTCACGGAACAGGATCACACGATCGGGAAGACAGCCGTTATTTTGAATCCGATATGCTTCCAAAGATTCTGGAATAATCGTATAGAAAACATTAATTCCAGTTATAATCCTATTCCTGATTTATCAACAAGAAAGTATTACTAATTTATATAGGAAGACTTACGCCTCACACCACCAGTCAAGTTCTGAGCCAATTCAGACTTGTCGGCGTGGAAGTTCACCGATGAATAATATCCATTTAATGTCTGGTCAGTGGTGGAAACGAGAGCACCTGCACTTTGTCCCTTCCTCTCGCTGCAATGGTATACGTCGAATCCCAAAACCATCATATTCTACAGATTACAAAAATTATTATGGTGAGCACTTTAACACACAATCGTCATTTAACGAGACTTCAAAAGATTTTAACTTCTCTACTTACTTTTGCTGGGATTTTCACTCCCCATGGTACACCCTGCATCTTCGAGGTAAGTTGAATTATCAACTTTGTACAAATCGATTCCAACTTTGACTTGGCCTTGTCAGTGTTCAAATTCTTCGCAAGAAAACATTGAGACGCAACTAGAAGCAGTTCAGACCGTTCAATTAAGCAAAATTGTTTAGCAAACAAAAAAATATAATACATGGAATAAATATTATATTAAACTTACTGCCAAATTCTAAAGTGAAGAATTTCTTCACCTGGCCATACACATGAACATTGTTGTTCGCCAGGATGATGTAGGCGAATTTCACATTTTCCCCGTGTGTATTCATAGCCCCTCGCATGGTGCTTACAGCAGATCGTGAGTCATACCGAATCCTGAATTTTAATATTACAAAATGTTTTAAATGCGTCATGCACAGGATAACGTGAAATATTCAGTTTGAAAGAAAACAAGATTACTTGGCAATTGGTGGAGCCACGTTAACATTAATCGCAGCAGCTGCACGGGTCATCTGGCCCACCAAGAAATCGATAGAGTCATACTCCCTCTCCGGGGCGAATATAATCCACTTGTTGAGTTCCTTGGGAATTAGCATTCCTCTGCCTTCAAAGCACATAAAAATACATAATTAGTTAAAATTAAATTATTTTCAACACTACATACACGACTGCACATTCGTAACTTGTATAAAATTACCTTTTAACTCTCTACTCCAATCCATGTTCCGATCTCCTATAGTTGGAGGAGAATCCTGTGGACCCATAAAGATCTTCTCGTGAAGATACTTGCGCGCAGTAGCCATTACGAACTTGGAGTTGAAATCAATATCCCAGTTTGCAAATTCTTTCTGGACCTCTGCGGAGGTTTTTATCTTGTTGATGAACTCATCCAGTTTCTTCTTTCGTTGATTTGGGTTCATGTGCAAATGTTCACTGAGCCGCTTCATCAATCCGAAGTTCTTTCTCATCTCGTCAGTTAGTCCGGTTGGGTGACACAAGGAAGGAATTAAGTAGATATTCCCGGTGATGCCCTTGTTGACATCCTTCTTTTTTGGAATGGAAACAAGCATGGGCTGGTCCATGTCGGTGACCTTGATGTTGTACCGCTTCAAGTAGTAGTCAGCATAAGGGATGAGGGTTCCGTCTTGCTGACGGAAGGTGCAGCTAGGGTTGACGTTGAAGTCGACGTCATCAATTTTGTAAGTTCTACGATTGTAATGCGTCATTACAATCGAACCGATCAGTTCTTTCTTCACCCGCTCTTCCTATTAAATAGAAAAAAATATCGACTTGAATTAGAACAGAAATAGATAACGACTAACACAAAGTTTGCAAATAAAACTTCACTTAATTAAGTCGACTTACGAAAGCCTTTTCGCCCCTGGTTTGTTCCTTGAATTGGTTTATAAGTTTGCCGACGTTGGTCATCCGCAAAACTTTGTGCGTAACTTCTACGCACAACATGGTCTCAATTTCGTGATTACGAATCGCAGTAATCACTCCTGGCCAAAGTTCCAGGCGGTCGGCTTCAAACTTGATGGACGCGGTGCGGTCATAGAAGTGTCGACCAAGTTCTTCCATCCCAATAAGTGTCAGGCACTTGCGCATCACCATGTTATAGAACTGGAGGAATGTTGGACTAGTGTTCAACACATAGCCAACAAACCGAATGTAGATAGTGAATGTTGTATTTCCGGTCTTGTTGTATGCTTGAAGCTCCCACTTGTCATTCGAGATGGGCTTGGTAGTGTACATCATATGGCCGTCAAATATGTAAGCTCCCAGAACCTTCTCCTGGCTTCGAACCAGCAGCTTCTTGATCTCCGTGTTGTCTTCTTCAGGATTGAAGTCCACGCGATACTGATGAAGCTTGAAGTCTGGAGTCTTATTCATCACGAAGTAGTTAGTTACCACGTCAAACTCCTCTCCTCCCCTGCTCTGCTTCACGAAACCGGGCTTGATGGTGGCTCTCAATCCTCGGCTATGATCCCCAATAGTCGTAACGGACGACGTATCCGATATTCGGTTCCTTGATGCATTTTCCTGTGAAGGAGTTGCCGGGATCTCACTACTGATGTCACTAATCTTTGTCCCTATTCAATACCAAAAAAATTACACAATTATTACACCACCAAACACCAGATATAAACTTGTATACACCTTATTTTAATTAGCTTCACTCGGCAATTGTTGATTGTAATTATAATTAACTTACCGCAAGTAGACTTGGTCGATATCGACATGTCCGTATCGGCTTCAGACAACTCCGAAGGCGTCCCCACAGAAGGCGCCGATCTACCTGCTGCTTGCTGCCATTTACAAATTACCATTCAACATTTAACTACTTGTAACTGACAAACCATCATACATTCCCATACTACTAAAAATATTCATCAGTAATATTTAAATATTACTATTAATGCCTACCTGCAACTGGTCAGGAGTTGCCCTCACCCTCCCTCGAGCACGACCTCTCACCGACGGTGGTGGCACCGGAACCGACGAGCTGCTTCCCTTATCCATTTCCAATCACCAATTCTTTTCCAACTTCGAAACGCCTACAACTGACAACTGCCTGGCACTGGAAAATTAAAAAATAACTGCTCTCCGCCTGTCCGCCAAAACCACTTCCAATAAATACAGAAAACTGTTTAAAATTCTTGAACAACTACAAAAAAAACTTTTAAATATTTCTTGAAACGAAATCCTAGAAAAATCGAAAACTCCAACTTCCAACTACGATCGCAAACGAACGACTGAACTGAAACCGAGCACAAGTCTCGTCAGATTTTGGCTGCTTCACTCGAGTCCTTACTTTGCATCTTTATTACGAAATCCACCGCTAATATTTTGTGTCGCGACAAAAAGCAAGGTACAAGGCATGCTTGAACTATGTACACTCGTGCATTTATACAGAGAACGCGGGCATGCGACTCGATTTATACCTATCTTCCTCCTTTCCACCAGTTCCATCCGTGTAGATAGAAACAATATGCAAATTAGCTACGACAAAGATAGGGTGATAAAAACGCAACGAGAACGAGTACGAGCAGCAGCACCCTAGTCCACGCATTTTGTAATTATTATTTTGAGATCTCTACTGTACCAACGGCCAAATATCTGTTTGACCTTTGCTGTAAAGTTCTGTTCGTTCTGTTCGTAAAGGCATACGTGTACCGGACGTTTAACTGGTAATGTACATAATATTTATGCATATGAAAAATATGCCTATAAAATCTCATCATGACATATGATGATCGTATACTACCCGAAATATCTTATGCACATCTCAAGACAACATTCACTCGACTGGGGTAGAGTAAGATGGTAATATATAAGCACTCAATATAGAAAGTATGCAATTACAACTAGTTTAATTGTGCATTTACAATTGTTAGTTTCATTTGAGAATGTAGTTTAGTTAGTCACTTTATATTTTTGTCATGTAATTTTTGGCAACGCTAGTCCATCGTATTCTCTGATACTTTCGACGATCTCCTCCGCAAGCTTCGCCCCTTTCTCTGGATATTTGGCCATCCAGTTTTCAATAAGCTTGTCAAATTCCTTCGAAAAGTTGTTCAAGTCGGTTAGGGTGCTCATGTCGATATCCGTGATCACCTCCCTTCCTGGGCCTCCTAATATGCAACATCCGAACCAGAAACCAGATTTGAAGTTTTTGCGAAAGTCAAGGTGGAGGTCCTACAAAATAAAATGGAACATGAGCACGTGGAACATTTCATGTATCAAATATAACAAAGAAAAGTGACATGCTCTTTGTTACCTCCGATGTTAAATCAAGTTCACACCCTAACTTTCCAGCGACTTCTTTCAGAGTTTCCAAGTAGTGGTCCAAAAGGTAACGGAAATGAGCTCGACGAATATCCGGTTTCACGGTGGTGAACAAGTAGTATGCTATATCTAACGAAGGAGAAGCGTACCTGGTGAGTTGAAGGTCAACTGCTTTGTGGCCAATAATCTTCCTAGTCTCTTTGTCTTGGAGGAATAGCATGTTGTGATTCCAGTAATCCCTGGAACATATATACGCAAAACTTCACCGGTTTACAAATTCGAATGGCATATAGAGACCTGTCATTTGTTAATTAAGTAATATACGAACCCGTGATTTAAGACAACTAATTTCGCCCCATCGTGGTTGTACTTTAATGTGTCAAACACTTCATTGTTTGCCTCTGCTCCATACGACTTCATTTTGGCCAACGCCATTTCCCATCCTTCAACTTTATTTTGCTGAGCAAAGTAAAGTTTGAGAGTGAGAGTAAGTTTGAGATAATTATTGAACATCGGAGAGTATTGAAAAGGATACGGTAAAAGCGAACTATGAATGTTACATACTTCCAGAATACTGACACTGCTTTTTACCCCACTTTCCAGCGTGGGTGAAAGTATGCTCATCATGAAGGGATGAAGTTGAGCTTCGTAATCGAGGTGAAGGAATTTTTCAAAGAATTTCTTCGGGCCACCGAGTTCCAAGATGAAAGCATAGGAGACTGCATGATGTATTGCTAAAGTCCTCAGTGCGGCTCTGTGTGGTCAGTTTTTGCTTATTTTTCTAATCCGGACCTCGCAAACATTCTTAGAATTACAAAAAATAAATTTTACTTGGCTTCCTCGAGTCCTTGCATTTCTTCCTTCTTCAATAAAACATATCCTTTGCCAATGACAAGGTTCTCAAAGAGAAAAAATTGCTCATCTGCGTAATAGCACTTGGCGAAGATATCCAGAAGGTCATCCTGTCTGGTTTAGAAAAGTGTTTAAAGCTATAATTAATTTTATGCTGGAACTTTTGAATTCAAAATTTTTCTCGATAAGATAACGTACCCCTTTCTCTTACAGAATTCCTTCGCGGCAGGCAAATAATCTTTGTAGAATGTCGCCTCCTTTTCAAAAGCTTTCATACCTTCAATCATTTCCGTGTGGGAAGGGTTGCCTGTGTGAGTCTTCCCGAAGAGATAGAGCGGCTTCAAATCGGGATCCTCAAACTTGACAGTCACATTATGGGAGAGACTCACCATCCCCTCTTGAGTTTCAGGGGATGTCACTAAAACTTCCGATACTGGATCGGAGATCCCATTTGCCTTCAGAATTGCTTTGCATTTCTTTATGATTTCTTCGGGTGTGTACACCATTTCGGGTTTTGGAGACGAAGACATTCTGATTTTATCATGAACTGCTTGACTTGATATAGCAAATTTACCTTGCTATATCTTTATGTTTCGGTGTATTGTTTGGGATGCTCGGGTAAAGTTCCCTCAAGCAAGCATCAATGCCAGATCTCTTCTGTTCTGGAATGTGTCATGTTTATAGTACTTAATTAAAAAGCAAACTTGAATTTAAGTTGAATTATCCTGTACACGCGTCATGATAAAACTGTCTACCTTCCTGATATGAGTTATTTATACTAAATGGAGGAGGGCATCTCCGTATCAATTCATTGTCTACATTTATATTTTTAATTCATTATAATCAACTTAACGATGGGATAAAATACTGGCAAAAAATGTTCATGTGACCTTGTCCATTCACACTACGGAGCACGCCACGAGCCTAAATCCTCTCCATCCAAATAAACCCAAAGAACTCTCTGGCATTGTGTTGGTGTTATTCCCAAAATCCCACAATGAGTAAGTGATTGGGTGTGCAGAAGTGTTGTGTAATCATGATTTGCAATTAAGTTTATGCAACAAGTAACAGTTAACAAATGAACACATAACAAAACAGGAACAATTTTTTAAAGTGACATAGCATATCATTGGTATATGATGGCATAATTAATGTGGCAAGAGTCGGTGAGTCCAAAATATGAAATGAAGTAGAATCTGCTAAGCAGATTCTGCTCACAAAAATGCACCAAACTTTATAAGGTTCCATCAATGTAATGTACACATGCTATATGCTTTAATATGCTTTAATAAGCAATGCAAGCATGCAAGGTCATATATTAATCGTATGGTCAAATGCATTATAATGACTTTTGTTGGAAGTCGACTTAATTCAATTTGAAATAGAAATGAACTATATAGATAGTTTCATAAGCCTGAGCTGACTTACAATCTTACAGCATTAACTTTATCCATGTGATACTTATATGTGTGATTATTACACGGGATTTATTCAAGAAGTTGTTTGTATTCGTTCATATGTGCAACAACATCATTAGCCATTCTAGGCCCTTCTTCAGGATTATTCTCGATCCACTTGTCGATTAGATCGACCATCAAGGATCCCCAATCGGCGACATCTCCTTCAAGGTCCACAAAGTCAACATCCTTGACCATTACCAGGGTTGGTCCAGAGATGAGGCAAAGACCGAGCCAGTATCCGAATTCGAATGTCTTTCGGAACTGCAGGAGCATATCCTATGTAAAAGGTTCATTTAATATATATGCTTTGTGCAACCTCTTGCTAAAGATCACCTTTGTAAATTAAAGATTTGACTACAAAATTAGCTTAAATACTTCGTAGGAGAGGTCGATTGGATAGTTTAAATCATTTGAATATTTCAACAAGGCTTCCAAATAAATTTGTAGCAGTTCTTCGAGATGAGCTCGGCGAACATCATGCTGGACACTTGTGAATAGGTAATATCCAACATCCATCAGGGGCGAGTTGTAACTTGTGACCTAGTTAAAGTCAAACCGAAAACCTACATGGGTTTGCATAACTGCATAGATTTGCAAATTTAACTTGTATAATTTTTTATAACTGCAACCTGCAAATCAATAGCAATATGATGCTTGATCATATTTGATTCCTTGTCCCTCAAGAACATCATGTTGTTGTTCCAGTAATCCCTAGACATTATAAAGGTTTACTTGATATAAAGAATCGTTTTGAGTTTTTCTAGAGTGTCAAACCATGTTTAATTAGAACTTTAAATCATACCCATGGCACAAAACAAGCAATTTTGCCTCCCTCCCACCATACTTTTGCACTTCCATCATTCTTTCGTAAATATTCCCCACTTTTGATCTGAGTATGCTCAGAGCTTCGTCTCTGCCATCGACGGCGTTCTTCTGTAATGTGCAAGCTTATGATTTATATTTTTAAAGTATTGGATTCTGTTTGTACGTTAGTTGATGCATGCATTTTCAAGTTAAGAACCTCCAGCAACTTAATCATTGTAGTCAAACCATTCTCCATTGAGGGTTCCATTAAAGAGCGAACGAGTGGCCCGGCAGGCACAAAGTCCAATTCCTTAAATTTCTCAAAGAATTTTTCTCGTCCACCATGGTCCAAGATCATTGCATGGCTCAAAGCGTGATGCTTTGCCAAGGATCCTAGTGCAAATCTAGAAAATAAATTGCTCTTAAAGATTCTGACAAGAACGTCACATTTATTACCGAAATGCTCACATGAGACCAATATTATTACATGTCTACCGAGCTTCCTCCAAATTCTGCAGCACAAGTTTGTCAACCATCGTGTATCCTTTATCAAGAACTAAATGTTCAAGGACAATTAGTTTCTCATCGCCGTAATAGCATTTTGGATAAATGTCTACAAATCCGTCCAACCTGAAATGTAATATTTTGCATTAATGAATTTTGTGACTGAAACAAATGACGAGTGCCGCATACGAATAAAGTGCCATGTAAAATTACCCATTTCTTTTACAGAATTCCTTTCCAGCCGGCACATACTCCATAAAAAATCGAGCTTCTTTCTCAAATGCCTTCAACTCGTCAATCATTTGAGTGTGTGATTCATTATGACTTTGAGCTTTCACGAAGAGATTTAGTTGTTTCAGGTTCATATCTGCAAACTTCACGGTCACACATTGAGAAATGCTCGCCATTCCTTCACCACGAAGGCCCGCATCCTTCACGATAATTTCTGATATTTCGTCCGTAATTCCATTGGCTTTGAGAATTTCTTCGTATTTTAGTGTGGTGGAGTCTTTGGAATCATCGGACATGTTAGAGATTTCTTGGGAGAATGCGGAAGACATTGTGCGTAAAGTAGTGGATTAAAAAAGGCACAATTCAAAAATCCAGCTTTTCAATTCTCGACTGATTTACTATTCAGTGAATATGTGAAGCAGTAAACAGTTTGTTTTATTTATAGGATGACTTCGGATTGCAGCCCACAAGCAACACAATTCTGCAAGGTGGAACTAAATGAAGCAAGCATATATATGATGGGTTCCAAGTTCCAACCCGCAATGCTGAATTAGCCTTGCAACCTTGGAATAGATTGCGAAATTTCTTTTGGATTGTTGTGAAGCTTCATAGTGTGATGCCGAATGTAACGAGTTTAATTCGAACACATGCATGGGACTATCACCTTGTATTAGGTGGATGTTTCTATGTATCTACGTCTGACCAATGAGTTCTGAAGTCCTTGAAGTATATGCTCATGTATACGTCAAAACGAATATGTGGAAGTTATGCATGCATGTATTTCATAAGGTAAAACCTCAAGCGGTTCCAAATAACGAGCCCGTGCATGTTCCATATATTCCATCGGAGGATATAAAAAACTGCTACGATACTATACACCACATGAAATCCGCTTTTGAATCGAGTCAATACACATAAGAACTATAACCCTTACATGCCTACATCGAATGTGTAGCTAAGATAGCTTCTTACCGGCGTACAATGCGTAAGCGGTGTAAATGGAGCATTTAATTGAAGTATCAATAGTATCATACTTAGTTTCATATTTGTTTCGGATAGGTTGTTGCGTGCGTTGCGCGAAAAAATACCTCTAAAAGTTTAATCAGAGTATTCAATCCATTTTCTACCATTGGCTCAAGCATTTTACGGACAACCGGTTGCGCATATGACTCATAGTCAAAGTTCTTAAATTTCTGGAAAAATGTCGTAGCTCCTCCATGTTCTAGTATCATGGCGTGACCCAAGGCGTGATGTTTCGCTAATGTTTCTAGCGCAAACCTGTCCGATTTAAATTACATCGTAAGCGTGACATGTTATCACACTTATCACAGTAATATTCTTATCACCCGAGCATATTGAAACCTACTTAGACTACACGCGTTATCAGGAATTAATAAAAATTTGCCGAGCCTCGTCGAAGTCTTGCATAATACCTTATCCACAACTCCATAGCCCTTGTCCAGCACTAAATTCTCCAGTACAATGATATTCTCATCGCCATAATAGCATTTAGGATAAAAATCTATAAACCCTTCCATTCTACAGTCACAAAAATAACAAATTCGGTGAATATTCTGGATATTCTAGTCATACATAAAGATGCATTGTCGCATAACGTTACTTGCTTACACTCTCTTCTCACAAAATATCTTTGCAACAGGCACATACTCCATGAAAAATCTTGCCTCCTTCTCGAAAGCTTTCAGGTCTTCCATCAACTCATTATGGGAAGGGTTGGAAGAGCGACCTTTTACGAAGAGATTTAAGGGTTTCAAGGCTGGATTCACAAATCTCACAGTGATACAATGGGAAATGCTTGCAAATCCTTCGCCGTGAAGACCAGAGTCTTCCACAACAATTTCAGAAACTTCGTCAACAATTCCATTGGATTGGAGTATTTCTTTGTATTTTTGAGTCAGCTCGTTTGCGGTAGCCATTGCGAATTTTGGCGTGATCAGATTTTGATTTAGAAAATTTTGATGATTGCACCTCCTAGAAGTATATAAACTTGTGGGCGGAGTAAATTAGCTAGCGATTATTAGGTGCGCGCAGCGCAACTTATTGGACGAGAATTCCTAAAACACAATTGTCAAAATACTATTTAAACTCTGCTACACTGTTTATAGATCGGGATAAGCTGACAATGACAAAGATTATGGGTGGAATGAATTCGGATTGCGTACATTTACTTTTATGAAGATGAATATCTGATAAAAATATCATTGAACTCAATCTGTGAACGATTGTGTTATCAGTATATAATTATTAATTGCGAATAACATGTCCACAACTAATACCTCCTTGTAAGTAATGCATGCACATTATATTTTAAACATGTTCAGTATATCTACTGGAATTGCGCAATATTATTTGCAACGTATGAAACACCCGGAAATTAACTCGTAGTTAATATATCAAAAGTGTTTAACTCTTTTATGTATTCTGATTTAAAAGTTCTCAGCCAATGCATTCACAACATATATCCCTGTCGAAATATATATTCAATGCTCATTTCAAATCGTAAATCGTATTTTATTCGATTAAATGTAATTGTACGTATTCATTCATCAGAGCAACAGCATCTTTAGCCGTTTCCTGTGCTTTGTCGGGATTCGCTTCAATCCATTTTTGAATGAGGTCTCCCATTATCTCGCCCCATTGGCTGATATCCTCAATTTCCTCAATGTTAATGTCTTTGAGGATGGTGAGCCCTGGTCCTGCAGCGAAACACATTCCGAACCAGAAACCTAGTTCAAACTTTTTTCGGAGTTCCAGAAACAATTCCTGTGCAAACAAGTGTGTCTTAATAATAACTTAAATATATTAAAGTAAATTTAGATTTAATCATAATTACTCACATCATATGATAAGTCGATTGGATGGCCCAAACTCTTTGAATATTTCTTTAAAGCTTCCAAGTACGAACTGAGAAGTTCTCGTAGATGAGCTCGTCGAACCTTCGCTTGTACACTTTGGAAAAAGTAATAACCCAAGTCTAAACCTGGGGAGTTATATCGGGTGACCTATAAAACCAAATTTAATTCCATCAAAAGGCACCAAAAAGGTTTATAAAGTGTCATATTTAATCATGCAAACCTGCAAATCAATGGCCATGTGACCAATAACTTTCCTCGTTTCTTTGTCCTTCAAGAACATCATGTTATTGTTCCAGTAGTCTCTGTAGGTAGAATAGAATTTAGGCATGTAATCAAGCATCATATATTTTATAACAATTATATTATGATTCTCTTAATGCCCCAATCATGTCCAATTGTTAAGTATGCTTATCATAATTAGTGTTGATTGTTGATATTATTATATTGTACCCATGATTAAGAAGAAGGAACGAATCTTCCTTTTCATCATACTGTACCATTTTCTCAATAATGCTAAAGGGATTTTCCAGCGTTGAGTTGAGTATTTCCAGCGCGCGCGTGCCACCATCGACTTGATATTTCTGTAACAAGTGGAATCTGGTTGGTTACACATCAATTGATTTTGAAGAAGTGAGACAAACTGAAAAATAGCCAATCTAAAGGAGATAGGATGGGACCTTTAAGAGTCCAATTACAGTGCTTATGCCATTCTTCATGATTGGTTCCAGCATGCCACGAGCTGTTGGCTGCACAAACGCTTCATAATCTAGGTCCTTATATTTCTGGAAAAATTTCGTCGAACCACCGTGCTCCAAAAGCATTGCATTCCCTAAAGCATGGTGTTTCGCTAATGTTTCTAGTGCAATGCTGAAAGACAATATTTACGTAACGTGAACAAACATTGTTTTTAAGGATTCAAACTAATTTTTTTGAAGGTATTCACCTTGCTTCCTCGAAATTTTGTAAAATGCCTTTGTCCACCAATTCATATCCTTTGTCAAGGACTAGGTTTTCCAGAACGACAATATGCTCGTCAGCGTAATAGCATTTTGGGTAGAAGTCTACGAATCCTTCCATCCTAAACAATTTTAAGAATCGCATTATGCAACTTCATGTATTACTTGGATTAGTAAATCTTCGTTTACTGAGCTTTCCCACATTACCCCTTCGTTTTACACAACTCTTTTGCAGCTGGAACATATTGCATGAAAAATGTCGCCTCCTTCTCAAATACTTTCAGATCTTCAACAAACTGATTGTGCGATGGATTGGCGCTGTGAGCTTTCACGAAAAGATTCAGCTGCTCCAAGTTTGGATTCGTATATTTCACCGTCACATATTGGGAAATACTCGCAAATCCTTCTCCTTGAAGTCCAGCACTCTTCACGATGACTTCAGATACTTCATCATTGATTCCGTTGGACTTGAGAATTTCCTTATATTTCTTTGCAGTGTCATCGGCGGACAACACAGTGGCGGATTCTGGTGTTGGTGACATCTCTGTACATCAAGGATGAGAACCGTTTCAATCTGTATGTAAAAATGGATATGTCCCCTGAAAACGATTTTCTGGTTGGCGTGTCACTGTGTCACTAATCTACTGACGAAGTTAAGAATCTCTGGATCTGGACAACAACGGATGGACGAGAGAAATGGCATTCAAGAAGTGTAAGGCACACTGACAATGTTATCCTATAAATACCATCATGCTTGGCGAGAATGGAAAGGCGTGACCTTGATGTTGAGTCTTGATTATGACAATTATAAACCTTACAATGGGTATCACTATACATGCCTTGTTATTGACATGTTAAGTGATAATAACTTTAAGTGCATGGGTAAATTAATAATGTAGCGATGAAGTGAGTGTTGAAAGCTCTTTTTCGTTATCTGGGGTTGTGCGTGATTTTGATCCATTTAATCAAAGAATTATTGCTAGAATTTCCTGATGATTGCTTAAATAATTATATGTAATCGTCGTTCATATACGTGCCATTAATTCACACGTGGATGCTAAACGTAATCGACGGGCATTAAACACGTAAATTAAATATAAATCAAATTCTGCGTTTGTAAGTGATGAACTGGAGATAAGGAGAGTGTACCATACGACCATACAAAAACTCATCGGATCAAGTGAATGGTTCGCGCACCAGCAGTCCACAAGTGTACCTGTTACGAATTATTATTCTGAACCAATCCTCTAGTTTATTTTAAATTTCTTCGTACATCGCATGAAGATAGAATTGCAAAAGGCTTTTAATTAAGTAACAGTTTGATTTGATTGGTAGAGTTGGGCATATTCATCCATGAGGACAACCGCATCCTTTGCCATTTGCAGTCCCTTCTCGGGATTATTTTTTACCCATTTTTGTACCAGTTCCTTCATCACTGCTCCCCAATTATTGACATCTAGCTCTTCAACACTTAAATCCTTGAGGATAAGAACATGTTGCTCGAAAACCATACCCATCAAGAATCCCCACTGAAATTTCTGTCGAAATATAAGAAACAGATCCTGCGAAAATGAACAAAGTACACTTTCAGTTTAAGTGAACTCCTCAGCAAAAAGGTCATATTTAACGAAACAAGAGGAAATTTAAAATGCCACGAGAGCTTACATTTGAAGTAAGTGAAATTGGGTAGCCTAAATCTTCAGAGTATTTCTGTAATGTGGTTAAATATGTATTTAAAAGGTCTCGCAGGTGGTCTCGGCGAACGTCATGTTGCATACTTGTGAAAAGATAGTATGCAATATCCATTACCGGCGAATTATAACGTATACCCTACAAAATTTGATAGAAATTTTACAAATTTCGAATAAAGTGAATTTTTTATCATAAAATTTTCGGAGCTTGTACCTGCATATCTATAGCCACGTGACCGGTGATATTATTACTACCTTCATCCTTTTGGAACATCATGTTATTGTTCCAATAATCTCTAAAAACAATAACCATTAACATTTTAACGCTTTTACAAGCCTTCAATCAACAATCGTCCACCGAAACATGATTGTACGGGGTACCCGTGATTTAGAACAAGCAATTCGTTTTCACAAGTCTTCGAAGAGTCTACCATTTTTTGGTAAGTGTTTCCCACCAGGGATTTTAGAATGACAAGGGCTCTATCGCTGCCTTTGACTGCATGTTCCTAAAAAGAAAAGTAGATGTTTTATATAGAAAAATAGCTAATTTATTAGCTTCTGTTTCATGTTGTGCTAATACGATTTGATCTTATCGTTAATTGATCGAAGGATCGATACCTCCAAAATTTCTATAACAGTCGTCACCGCATTCTCCGCAATTGGCTCGAGCATCGTACGGAAAAAAGGTTTCAAAAGTGGTTCATAGTCGAAGTTCTTAAACTTCTGGAAGAACTTTTCAGGGCCGCCATGTTCCATAGTCATAGCATGTCCTAATGCGTGATGTTTAGCTAATGTTTTGAGTCCACATCTGTAACCCATGTATATTGATTAGTCAAGCTTCAAGAATTATATTCTCAACAGAAAACACTTGATCATAGAATGCCAACCATACATGGTCTCCTCTAAGTCTTGCTTCACCAATTTGTCCAACAATTTGTAACCCTTGTCCAGTACCAAGTTTTCCAGAATGATAAGCTTTTCATCCCCGTAATAACATTTTGGATAAAAATCCATGAAGTCTTCCATTCTGAATTATTTATAATTTCAGGAATACAAAATTACTTAAATTATAATCAATTTCGTGGAGAATATTTCAGAAAGATATTATGCCTCGTGGAATTTCATCTCACCCTTTCTTTTTGCATAACTCCTTCGCTGCAGGCACATACTCCATAAAAAATCTGGCTTCCTTCTCGAATGCCTTGAGATCCTCTACCATTTGTGTGTGGGATGGATTGGAGCTAAGAGCTTTCACGAATAGAGTAAGTGGTTTTAATTTGGGATTCGCGAATATCATAGTCACACATTTTATGACACTCGCCATCCCTTCTCCACCAACCCCTTCCTTCACGATGACCTCGGACACTTCATCCGTGATGCCATTGGACTTGAGGATCTCTTTGTATTCCTCAGATGTTGTCGCAGCAGCGGGTAGATGTGTTGACATGATTGTCTTCTCAACTCAGACTTTTGCTTCAACAAATTTAATGACACTGCTGGAGATCTGCTGCACAAAACCTACTAGACAAAAGTCTCATGAACGAGACCAGTCAAATTTATAAAAGCCGAACATCTGTGTATGGGTCTGACGAGAATATATATATGCGACCTTGAATTACATTTTTTTGTCCATGGACGGATGAATTAGTAAGTATGCTTGCCATAGTATAATAGTAGTATATAGTAAGTGAGTGTGTTCTCGTATTCATTGGACATCGGGATTTTATGAGTACGACTACACGTATATAGTTGGACTCGTATGATGATGATGAAAACATTTATGTGTTATCTGTAGTCTATTGCTGATGTAGCATCATATATTCTTTCCACTGCCAAAAGGCAATAACGTTTGAGAGAACAAACCCAAACCAAACGTTGTGATTACGATTTTGAGTGGATATGTTCACAACAACGTTTAGATGCTAGGTTTTACGTAACTTTTGCCGAAATTAATAAAATTCTCCGATGTATATCCGATATATTTACATGGACTATATTCGTTTACACATTCTCATAAAATGCTCTTTTTCACTGGATCTTTTCGGGACCTACTCGGACTCCGGACCATATTATTTAGAGTCAGACCTGTTAATGCAGTACACCATTCTGCATGCACTGGGATGCAAATGCAATAACACATTCGAGGTCAAGTGCTTATCAGTTGAGATAAGTATTACAAATCGTTTGCTTTTCAAAGTGCAGAAAGATGTTATGGATCCTTAAACCCATATAATATGTACACTACAAGTTGTCATAAACTGAAACATTATGATTATTTATAATAATTGATTTTTTTATTCGATTCTTAACTGAGAATAATCGTCAATTTTAGTAACAATATCCTTTGCCATTTCTAGTGCTTTTTCAGGGTTATTGTCGGCCCACTTCTTTACCATTTCTGACATCACAGGGCCCCAATTAGAGACATCTCCAAGATCGTCTAGTTGGACATCCTTTAAGACTTCCATAGTCGCTGATGCAAAAGCAGCGGAAAACCAGAATCCAATATAGAACTTCTTTCGAAAATTCATATAGAGTTCCTACATAAAAAGATGTCATGAAAGGTTGTTAACAGAAATATAGAATATGTGGAAATATGTAATGTAGTTGATGTCATCACTTCAGGGGTAAGGTTGATTGGGTAGCCCAACTGCTTTGAATGCTTCTGTAACGCTGTCAAATATATGTCCAACAACTCGGTTAGGCGTGTCCGGCGAATTTCTGTTTGCACACTTGTGAAAAGATAGTACGTGACATCCGCCAAGGGCGAGTTATAACGAACACCCTTAAAATACATTTCGAATACATTTGGATATCAATCTCCACAATATAAAATTAAAGTGATTCATAGATGCGGATTATGTTTTTATAAATTCATCATAGATCACTAACCTGCATATCAATTGCTACATGTCCAACTATTTTGCTTGTCTCTTTGTCTTTCAAGAACATCATATTATTGTTCCAGTAATCCCTAAATATCATTCAGAGTCAAAAAGATTATAGGGATGCATTTTTGGCATACAACTAATAAATACACTTTACACGCACCCATGTATGAGCACAAGAGGCTCTTCATCGTCATCACACTTCATCGAATCTGCCATCTCTTGGAACGTCTTTCCCACTTTGGATTTGAGAATGGAGAGAGCTCTATCCTTCCCGTTGACATTAAATTTCTGACAGCAAGAATAAGTATGAAAGTTCCGTCAACAAACTAATTTTACAATTAATTGAATATGAGTATGAGACAGAGAATTGCATGTACTTGTGCATACCTCTAGAACTTGAATACCAGTTATTAACCCGTTCTCGACCATAGGTTCTATCAACGCCCGGGTCATAGGCTGCTCATATGGTTCCAGGGAAAAACTCTTATATTCTTCCAGGAACATTTTTGGTCCACCATGCTCAATTATTACCGCATGACTTAGTGCGTGATGCTTGGCCAAAGTTTCTAATCCAAAACTTCAAAATCAATTAATTCATTAGCTGTGGTCTACTTAAATGTGCTAATGTGCATGTATGTTAAGTATCTGTATTCCTTTGTGGCTTGTGGTTGAAATGCGAAGGAGTAGCAACTTACACAGCTTCCTGCATCCCTTGGTTAACAACTTTGTCCACAAGTTCGTAACCTTTATCCAGTACCAAGTTTTCAAGGACGATTAACTTTGCATCGCCGTAATAACATTTTGGATAAAAATCGACGAAACCTTCCAATCTGTATAAATGAATAGTTTCAGGTAAAAGATTTTCAAGGTATTTCATATTTTCAAGGTAAAATCCAATAGGCAACAAACCCTTTACGTTTACATAATTCCTTGGCCGCAGGCAAATATTTCGTGTAAAATTCAGACTCTTTTTCAAATGCCTTCATTTCCTCAAGCATTTGGGTATGAGATGCATTTGAGCTAAGAACTTTTACGAAGAGATTCAATTGTTTCTATTTTGGGTTTGCAAACTGTACTGTCACACATTGCGTTATGCTACCCATTCCTTCCGAACCAACGCCTGCATCCTTCACACTAACCCCAGACACTTCGTCAGTGATGCCATTCGATTTCAGAATTTCTTTGTATTTCAAAGTAATCTCGTCGGATGTATGTTCCGTAGTTTCTGGAGTTGATGACATGATGCTATATGTATAGGTTAGTTTCACTGCGTACTTGTGTACACGACCACTGCTTCGTTTCGTATGAAGAAATTCCACTCAGTTTAGTGTTACATATGCTACAACCACCGACCATCATCACATCATCATCATGACTAAAGCTAATTGGCGATGTCTATAGTACGAAAAAGAAAGGACAAGTTGAACATATTTATGCTTATGGGGTGAATGGTAAATGAGAATGTGACCTTGATTTTCAGTTTTTGTCTATGGACGGAGACATTTCTAACATGCTTGCTACAATATTATTTACAAAGAGAACCAGACTGTGACCTTGCGTGCATTGGTGATTGTGATTTTACAGGGACTGGGACAAACTCCGGTCTTGGATCATTACTGGCTTGATATATTCACTACAATCTACGATGTAAGTAACGAACCCGATCATGAGAAACAAGGTATAGCTCCATTTTATTTCCCACCACTGATAACGATTTGCATTTGCGAAAGAAAATGAAATATTTTATTCGATTAATAACTGATCGTATTCCTTCATGGTCTCAATTAGACCTTTTGCCATTCCCAGAGCCTTTTCGGGGTTGTCATCAATCCATTTTTGAATTAGCTCACCCATCTTGCTACCAAAATTGCTGACATCGCCAAGCTCCTCGACATTAAGATCCTTGAAAATCATAAACACTGGTCCGGCGCAAACGCAGATGCCGAGCCAAAATCCTAATTGAAATTTCTTGCGAAGTTCCAAATACAATTCCTGCGTTAAAATAAACATATTATTATTTCTTTTAAAAAACTCATGAGCATTAAAAATTAATTGCAGAATTTCAAATTTCCCTTTACATCATAGGATAAATCAATAGGATGGCCGAGATCCTTTGAATGCTTATTCAATGTGTTCAAATATATATTCAAAAGTTCGGGGAGGTGTGATCGCCGAAGTTTTGCCTGAATGCTGGTAAAAAGGTAATACCCAAGATCCAGCCCTGGAGAATTATATCTTGTAATCTAACAAAAATAATCAAATTGCATATTTGTGGACCAATGCAAACAACAAATTAAACATTTTAATGTATATTCGAGTGTTTGAAATGGTTAAGTTCGTTTTTACAACCTGCAAATCAATTGCCATGTGTTTTAAAACCTTCCTAGTGTCCTTGTCCCTCACGAACATCATATTATTTGTATGGTAGTCACTGCAAAAGAGTTACAACTAAATGGCGAAATTATTCTTGTTGTAATCGCTCTCCCGATCTTAGACTATTATTGTGTTGTAATATACCCATGATTCAGAAGAAGTAGCCGATCCTCTTTCTCATCATATTCAGTCACTTTCAAGGCGTAGTCGATGGGTAGCCCCATCTTTGAATTGAGCAGTTCTAGTGCGCGCTGCCCACCTTCAAGATCATATTTCTGTACAATAGAAACAGAATTCTCGTAGTCTTTAAGCTTGCCATGTCAGAGTTGTGCTACTTGAATAATTAAATTAAAAACTATAACTGCTGTCCGTTTACCTCCAATAGACGAACTGCAACAGCTAAGCCGTTGTCAATGACCGGCTGCAACAATGCACGAGCGGCTGGTTGCACAAATGCTTCGAAGTCAAGGTTCTTATATTTCTGGAAGAAATTTCTTGCACCACCACTCTCCAAAATCATAGCGTATCCTAAGGCGTGATGTTTTGCCAGTGTTTCTAATGCAATCCTGCAAAGAATGGTAACTGACTTAGAAAACTGACTTTGAAAACAAAAATCTTGTGCTTGCGCTGAAATTATGAGAGAGAAATTAGTTGTCATACTTTGTCTCTTCCATATCTTGCATATTAGTCTTGTCAGCTAATTCATAACCCTTGTCAAGAACTAGATTTTCAAGAACGATGATTTTCTCGTCCCCGTAATAGCATTTTGGGTAAAAATCCACGAATCCTTCCATCCTAATTAAATTTAATTGATTAAAGTAAAATGAAATGTAAGGATGACAATTAGGAATGTAAATCGCCCAATGAATTAACATATCGTCCTTGATATGCATGTTCGCCGTAATTGTATTTTCCAATTGGGACATAAGAATCCTAATCGCAAAAGGTGTCTTATTGTACAACTCGTACCAAAAATACATTTGCCGCTCAGTACATGGCGCGAAACAGCCAACCGTTGTTAAGAGTTTTATGCCCTAGCGCCAAAGTGCAATTATGGCGAAAATGCATATCATGGGCGATGTTACTCATTACCCTTTATTTTTACACAGTTCTTGTGCATCCGGTATATATTTCATGTAAAATGTAGCCTCCTTCTCAAAATACTTTAGTTCGTGGACCATTTGCACATGGGATGGGTTTGAAGACTGAGCTTTCACAAAGAGATTAAGTTGTTCCAACTTTGGATTTGTGTATTTCACCGTGACGTACTGAGAAATACTCGAAAATCCTGATCCCAGAAGTCCAGCATTCTTGACGATAACTTCAGACACTTCGCCAGTGATTCCATTGGATTTAAGGATTTCTTTATATTTCAGTGTGGTCTCGTCTTCGGTGACCACGTCAGATTCTGGTGTTGGTGGCATCATGTTTCAGTTTTCTTCTCCCTATTGTAGGATGAAACGCTGTAAAAGCTTTTTGTATCGTAACAGTGTGTTCCTGGTGAAAGGTTGCGTTTTCAGCACTCGTTCCGTCGTTCCTCGAAACCAGTTTTTGCTGTTAATTTTTGTAGACAAGATTTTTGATTTTGATGCAAGATAGACGAGACGAAAAACGCATTAAAAGTAAAAAATTATGCGATGTGGAAATTCTTAAAGATCTTCACGTGCACAGCCGAAGTGCATTGCGATGTAAGACATGACCTTGATGTTGAATTGAATGACAGGTATTATCATTGTAGGACAATTCCTAATTGTTACAACGATAAATATTTATATAATTTGAACTTGGAGAGATAGATGATATACAGTAATATGCTCAAATGCAAGGTTCGAATATGCTTCAGACTTTCAAAATTGTAGAAACATTTGCTATACTTCGAGTGAAATGTAAGTTTAAATTAAATAAACATGAGTGTTTTATAAGCGAACTGGACATAACTATAACCGTAGTAAGGCTAACGGAAGGATTGTGGCGATATAACTATGATTGATTTGAAACTATATAATTTTTATTTCCCAGCACTGCCAAATTACTCTTGTATATAGCAATTTACATTAAGCATTCGTTTACAACGCTTTAAAGTTCTTCCAATTTGAAAAGAACACACTCCTGTGTTCCGAGCATTTGCGAGAGTAAACGACTTATTTTATTCGATTAGTAATTGAGAGTATTCCTTCATGGTCTCAATTAGACCTTTTGCCATTTCAAGAGCCTTGTCGGGATTGTCATCTATCCATTTTTGAACTAGCTCCCCCATCTTGTTACCCAAACCGCTAATATCGCCAAGCTCCTCAACATTAATGTCCTTGAGAATCATAAAACCTGGTCCGGAAGAAACACAAATGCCGAGCCAAAATCCTAACTGAAATTTCTTGCGAAGTTCCAGGAACATTTCCTGCACAAATTCATATTTTACGATTACGACAAGAATTCATCAGCATTATTCTATAATCGAACGAAAATAATCACAAAATTATTTCCATTTACATCGTAAGATAAATCAATTGGATGGCCAAGACCCTTTGAATACTTCTTCAAAGCGTCCAAATAAATATTGATGATTTCGGAGAGGCGTGATCGTCGAAGTTTCCCCTGAATGCTAGTAAAAAGGTAATACCCAAGATCCAACCCTGGAGAATTATAGCTTGTGACCTAAGAACAAAAATAAATAAATAACATTATTTCTGGACGAATGTAAACGATGAATCAAACGTTTTAATGTATATTTAAGCTCGTTATATTGTAACCTGTAGATCTATAGCCATGTGTTTTATAACCTTCCTCGTCTCATTGTCCTTCAAGAACATCATATTATTTGTGTGGTAGTCACTGCAAAAGAGTGAGTTTATTAAATTAAAGTTGCATATTATTGAACCTGAAATTCTTTAAGGTGCCCTCTCCCGATCTCAGTACTTAAATCATGATGCCCAAAGTGTTTACCCGTGATTCAGAAGAAGCAACTTGTCTTCTTTCTCGTCATATTCCGTCATTTTCAATGCGTAGTCTATGGGCACTCCTGCCTTTGACTTGAGAAGTTCCAGTGCGCGCTGTCCGCCATCAAGGTCATATTTCTGTAGAGAAAGGAAATTATTGTTACTTCCTCTTCCATCTTCGTACGCCCTTCTTGTGCTACTTTACTAATTAAATTAAAAGCTATGAGTGTCAGTGTGCCTCCAAAAGTCGAATTCCTGTGTTCAAGCCGTTGTGAATGACTGGCTCTAACATGCCACGAGATTGCCCAAAGGAATTGAAGTCAAGGTTCTTATATTTCTGGAAGAAATTTTTTGCACCACCACTTTCCAAAATCATAGCGTATCCTAATGCATGATGTTTCGCCAGTGTTTCCAATCCAAACCTAAAAAACTCATGAACCAATATTAATTCTGAATTAGCGCTGAAAATCTAAGAGAGAAACTAGTTTTCATACTTTGCCTCTTCCATGTCCTGCATATTAGTCTTGTCAGCTAATTCATAACCCTTGTCAAGAACTAAATTTTCAAGAACGATGATTTTCTCGTCACCGTAATAGCATTTGGGGTAAAAGTCCACGAATCCTTCCATCCTATTTAAGTAATTTAATTTAAACAAAAAGAAATGCAATGACGATGAAGAAAGTGAATTCTGTTATCTTCAAGTCATTAAAACTTCGCTGATTACCCTTTCTTTTTACATAACTCTTGTGCCTCCGGTATGTATTTCATGAAAAATGTAGCCTCCTTCTCAAACGCTTTGAGATCTAGGATCATTTGCACATGGGATGGGTTTGAAGAATGAGCTTTCACAAAGAGATTTAGTTGCTTCAACTTTGGATTCGCGTATTTCACCGTCACATATTGCGAAATACTCGCAAATCCTTCTCCCTGAAGCCCAGCACCCTTCACGATCACTTCGGACACTTCGTCAGTGATTCCATTGGATTTAAGAATTTCCTTATATTTCAGAGTGGTCTCGTCCTCGGTGACCACATCTGATTCTGGTGTTGGTGGCATTGTGCTTAAGCAAACCAAACTTTTCTTCTGACCTTTAAGTGTTGAAAGTGTTGAAACGCTTACAGATTTGTAAAAATGTATTCCAAAATTAATAAATTCTGGAGAATGATTACAGTTCCACTGTTCGTTCCAGAATGAGTCAGCAAACCAGCTCTGTATGCTAATTTATGTATCGAAATAGGCGAGATGAAAAAAGCATTATAAAAAAATATGAAGCAATGTAAAAAATCATGATAATAACCATCTCCGCATGCACAGTCAAGGTCTATTTAATGGATGACCTTGATGTTGACTGGAATGATAACAATTATCATTGCATGACTATTGATAATTATTACAAAGACTGTATATCGACGATACCTTTGAAATTAAGTGGAATTTGAAGTAGATGGATGATAAATATGTACCCATGCAAAGTTCAATGGGTGAGTGGTATCAATCCTTCTTGTTTTTGGAATAAACTAACCTGTACGTGACTTATTGTTAGATCTACTTTACCATACCACTTAATTTATTTATTTTTAAAAGGTGAAAATTCATCATGAGTATCGAACTCGAGAGCATGCAATCCACGTGTGCGATGAAAATGAATATAATGAGAAAACAAAGTTTTCGTCCATTGTTGATTTATTCATTCAATTTTAATTAATTATATTATTCTCCACCATACTACACCTACACCAAACCAATATCCCATTCCAAATATCTTCCCAGACGCATTTCTTATATTTCCAAGCGAAACATGCCTTTAAATTTAAATCATGTCTATATTTCATTCATTATGCAATACCTTGAAGATTGATTGATGTTGATGGTGATTAGATATAAATAATTATTTATTGTGATTTAAAGCATAGTGCAAATTATATGCGTATGCTCTACGTTCTGTGTATAGTGTATCCCAGTTATAATTTGAAAGCACTGGCATTGCAAAAGTTTCATCATTTTTCACGATAACATAAAAACGTGATTATGATATTACGCTAGTCCTGCAACTCTTCTGGAAACAGGTAAGTTTCGCGTATGTCGTCTGCTTTCTTGAATAGGAATATTACTTCACTGTTCTATGCATGTGAGAACTGCGCTCGGATCGTCTGTTGTAGTACGACGAATACGAGCGCGAGAAACATTTATATTCGGTGAAATATATTACGTATTTGGTGACCATATAAAATATAATGGGAGGTTTGGCATAAACCCATTTTATTTCCTACCATCAAACATTGACAAATTACTCACGTATGAATATAGCGATTTACGTAACTTCTAACTTCCATGTTGATGGCAAGAGCACTAACATTTGTGACGGGCATTTGGGACAGTAAATGAATTGTTTTATTCGATTAATAATTGAGAGTATTCATTCATGGTCTCAATTAGACCTTTTGCCATTCCCAGAGCCTTTTCGGGGTTGTTATCAATCCATTTTTGAATTAGCTCTCCCATCTTGCTACCAAAATTGCTGACATCGCCAAGCTCCTCAACATTAATGTCCTTGAGAACCATAAACGCTGGTCCGGCTGAAGCACAAATTCCAAACCAAAATCCTAGCTGAAATTTCTTGCGAAGTTCCAAATACAATTCCTACATAAATTCATATATTATTATTACAACAGTTACTCATCTGCAGGATCCAAGAAATTAATTACGGAACTTAAAATTTCCCTTTACATCATAGGATAAATCAATTGGATAGCCGAGATCCTTTGAATACTTATTCAATGTGTTCAAATATATATTCAAAAGTTCGGGGAGGTTTGATCGCCGAAGTTTTGCCTGAATGCTGGTAAAAAGGTAATACCCAAGATCCAGGCCTGGGGAATTATATCGTGTGACCTGATAAAAATAATTAAATTGTAGACCACTGAAAACGACTAATTAAACCTTGTAATTCATATTTAAATGTTTAAAAAATTTAAGTTCGTTATTGCAACCTGCAAATCAATTGCCATGTGTTTTAAAACCTTCCTAGTGTCCTTGTCCCTCAAGAACATCATATTATTTGTGTGATAGTCACTGCAAAAGAGTTCCATTAAATAGTGAATTCTTGATATTTATTATATTACGTGATCACGATCTCAATAAATACCCGTGATTCAGAAGAAGTAGCCGATCTTCTTTCTCATCATATTCAGTCATTTTCATGACGTAGTCGAAGGGTACCCCTTGTTTGCTTTTCAGTATTTCAAGTGCGCGCTTGCCATCATCAAGGTCATATTTCTGCAAGGAAAATTTTCGTTGGTTCACATTTCACAATTGTGCTACTTAAACAATTAATTTAGTGAGTTCACCTCCAAAAGTCCAACTGCAGCATTAACGCCGTTGTGAACGATAGGCTCTAACATGGCACGAGCGGTTGGTTGTACAAATGATTCGAAGTCAAGGTTCTTATATTTCTGGAAGAAATTTCTTGCACCACCACTCTCCAAAATCATAGCGTATCCTAAGGCGTGATGTTTCGCCAGTGTTTCCATTCCAAACCTAAGGAACATGTATTTATTCGGAATTAGCAAACAAAAATCCTTTGCCTTTGTTGGAATTGTAAACGAGAAAATATTTCTCATACGTTGCCTCTTCCATATCCTGCATACTAGTCTTGTCAGCTAATTCATAAGCCTTGTCAAGAACTAAATTTTCAAGAACGATGATTTTCTCGTCACCGTAATAGCATTTGGGGTAAAAGTCCACGAATCCCTCCATCCTATTTAATTGTAAGTAATTTAATTTAAACAAAATGAAATGCAAATGATGATGAAGAAAGTAAATCGGGTATCTTCCATTCATTAAAACTTCGCTGATTACCCTTTCTTTTTACATAGCTCTTGTGCATCCGGTATGTATTTCATGAAAAATGTAGCCTCCTTCTCAAACGCTTTGAGATCTTGGACCATTTGCACATGGGATGGGTTTGAAGAATGAGCTTTCACAAAGAGATTTAGTTGCTTCAACTTTGGATTCGCGTATTTCACCGTCACATATTGAGAAATACTCGCAAATCCTTCTCCCTGAAGCCCAGAACCCTTCACGATCACCTCGGACACTTCGTCAGTGATTCCATTGGATTTAAGAATTTCCTTATATTTCAGTGCGGTCTCGTCCTCGGTGACCACATCAGATTCTGGTGTTGGTGGCATTGTGCTTATGTATGCCAATGTATACTTTGTGATGAAACGGTTATGAGCTTTATAGCGTATTCCAAAATTAACAAAACTCTAGAGAATGCTTACGGTCCCAGCGTTCGCTCCAGAATGAGTCAGTAAATCAGCTTTGCATGTTAATTTATGTATGGAGGTAGGGGACAAGGAAAGTCATCGTAATCAAAAAAATACGAAGAAGCGATGTGAAATTTCAGGCTAATTATAACGATCTGCACGTGCACATGCAGTCATGGTCAATTGCTATGTAATGTAATGAATGACCTTGATGGTTATTTGAATGATAGCGATTATCATGGTAGGATAATTGGTAATTAATACAACGATTATATATTTGCAGATACAGTAAAATAGATGATACAGTAGAACACATAATGCATGAAACTGCAGAAGTAAATGCAGAAGGTGGAAAAACGATTTCGTTAATAAAGATTACAAATTTATTCAATTTTAAATTGATTATACTCATTTACAAGAGCCACAGTCTCCTCAGCCAATTCCACGCCTTTGTCTGGGTTGTTCTTTAACCACTTCTGTACCAATTCCATCATCACAGCCCCCCAATTGGCTATATCGATCTCCTCGATGTTGATATCCTTTAGAATTGAAGTCGCTGGCCCCATTGCCACACCAATCCAAAATCCCATTTCAAATTTCTTTCGAAATTGCATAAACATTTCCTATATTTCCAAGCGAAACGTACGTTCAAATTATGTAAGTATTTCATAAACAAAAGCTTAATATGTATCCGTATAATACCGATGTAGTAAAATAAATATTTTACATCATAAGTAAGGTTAATAGGGTGGCCCAAATCCTTGGAGTGTCTCCGTAATGCGGTCAAATATATTTCTAAAAGTTTTTTCATATTAGCTCGCCGAACGTTTGGCTGCACACTTGTGAAAAGGTAGTAGGAAAGGTCCAACATGGGAGTGTTATAACGGAGGACCTTGAATGGAAAACAAGTTTGTAACACCACATGTTACACACAAGGTTTATTATTACATAAAACTCCTAAAATTAAAAACCTTGTACCTGCAAATCTATCGCTATGTGTCGAAGGACCTTCCCAGTTTCCTTGTCTTTTAGGAACATCATATTGTTATTCCAGTAATCTCTGAAAAGAAGTATTATTCGAAACAGACAACTGATCTACTACCAATTTACAAAAAATTCAGACTGATAGCAACAACATTTGTCGTATGGGAGTATACCCGTGGTTGAGTGTAAGCAGTGGTTCTCCATCTTCATCAAGATGTAGGTTATCCATCATTGCTTGGTATGTCGTCCCAGCCTTTGATTTGAGCATGACGAGGGCTTCATCCTTGCCCTCAACATCATTATCCTGCTGCTCAAATGGTGCATTTCAGTACGTTTCAAAAAGTAAAACTTAAAAAGTGAATATTGGTTAGTTTGGTGTTACCTCCAAGACTTGGGTGATTGTTGTCAATCCATTCTCAGTCATTGGTTCCATTACAACCTTTGCAAAACTTTCCTTAAATGGTTCGAAGTCGAAGTGTTCAAACTTTCGGAAGAATTTTTCAGGGCCACCATGCTCCGCTATCATAGCATACGCTAATGCATGATGTTTTGCTAAGGTGTTTAGTGCAAATCTAAAAAATCACGAGTGATGATAAATGTACATAGTTATCTAGTTAAAAAATACGTGTTCACGAACATAAACTTACGTAGCCTCATCCATCCCTTGCTTAACTGCTTTGTCTACCAACGCGAAACCCTTGTCGAGTACCAGATTCTCAAGGACGATGATGTCCTTATCGCCATAATAGCATTTCGCGTAAAAATCGACAAAGTTGTCCAATCTGCGTTAATAATTCAGGCATAAATTTGATTGATGATTGATGATGATGGCAATGATTTACAAGAACTTAAACTGAATTAAACTCTGAGTTTTAATTAAGTTCTGAGTAATATTCACTTAAAACGCTTACCCTTTCTTTTTACAAAGCTCCTTTGCTGCAGACACATACTCCGTCAAAAATCTGCCCTCTTTGTCAAATGCCTTCAACTCTTCGAGCATCTTAGAATGGGAAGGGTTGGAACTGTGCGCTTTCACGAAGAGATTCAGCGGTTGCAATTTCGGATTTGAGAATTTCACCGTTACACATTTTGTTATGCTAGCAAATCCTTCCCCTTGAAGTCCAGCATTCTTGACGATAACTTCGGACACTTCATCCGTGATCCCATTGGATTTGACAATATCCTTGTATTTTTGGGTCGTCTCATCTGACGTGGCCACTGTGGTTTCTGGTGTTGGTGACATTGTGCAAATTTGTTGATGATATTGGTTTTGAATTCTAGTCTAGTGGGTAAGAGTTGGCTTCGGACTGGAACCGACTGGAAGGACGATCGACGGAGAAATGACCAAATCATACGCTCACGTGACTTTATGACGATTTAAATTTGAGTGTTGTAATAGATAATGGGTTATATGGTACATTGCGTGCAGCTGTTTTGACCTTGGTGTTCACGTTTTTTGCTTTGACACTCTCAAGAGGTATTTGGAAATGGAAATAACCTTCACATCATGCATGTATGTAATTTCATAAATATTACTTCTTACTACAACTATTTATTCGAAGTGTTGCAATAATTGGAATGAAAGATTGGTTGATGGAGTGGAGATTAAGTGTTAGTTGTGCATTGTGATTTTGATCACATATCTGCTAATTAAGTATTGCATCCATATATCCTATATGCTCCAGGTTCTGTATAGTGTATCGCATTTATAATTTGACAGCAATGACAATGCGTAAAAGTTTTCCTTGTTTTTCACAATAACATAAAAGCGTGATTACGATTATGATATTGAGTTAGTCTTGCAACTCTGCTGGAAACAGAAAGAAGTAAGTTTCGCGTATGTTTGTTTTTCTTGAACAGTAATACCACTCAGCTTTATATAATATGCATGTATGCATTTATATACAAAATAAATGATTATACCCACGTGCACAAAGATTTAAAGATGACTGTTTTTTAAAAGAATTGAACGGCTGGATCGAGCTCTCAAGGATACATGAACAATTGTCCAGCCTCGTGGGCAAATTGCACTAAAAGGTTGATGTTTTAGCCAGGATTTTAATTTCATCACACGAGCTTTTAATCAATTATAAAAACATCTACATAAGTTTGTTAAAAATAGAATACTGATCATCATGCAAATTATTTTACACAATATAATTCACTCGCATTTATTTGAAGGCTTCCATTTGGCTTGTAAGAATCAGTTTAAGCAAGCTGAAGTTGTTTATATTCCTTCACAAGACCGACCATATCTATTGCCATTTCACGTCCTTTGTCAGGATTGTTTTCCAGCCATATCCTAATCGCTTTATCCATAATCGCAGCCATATTACTAAAATCTCCCATCTCTTCTGGGTCGATATCTTTGAGAACAACAAATGCTGCTTCCCCACATATACAAACACCCATCCAGAATCCAAGCTCGAACTTCCTCCGATATTGTAGGAACAATTCCTATGTAAAAATTACATATTCAAGTTAATTTGCGGATCTTCAAATCTCATGACATTCTGCAAGTCATAATGATTAACTTGACATACATCATACGACAAATTAATGGGATGTGTCAAATCTTTCGAATGCTTTCTCAGAGCTTCCAAGTATAACTTCAAGAGGTCTTCAAGGTGAGACTGGCGCACTTGCGATTGAACACTGGTAAAAAGGTAGTAGCCAAGGTCTAGTGCTGGAGGACCGTAACGGGTGACCTTGAAAATAAAGCCAAGAACGACATATTTTAATTTTCACGCGAGATCTTCAATGAGAGTTTTGGAATAAAGATTCACCTGTAGATCTATGGCCATATGCCCAATGACCTTACTTGTGACTTTGTCCTTTAAGAACATCATGTTATTATTCCAGTAATCTCTAAAATATTAAAAAGTTTCTTGCTGAAGTTGAGATATTGTACATTTATGCACGTTTGTCAATCAACAGTAGATTTTCGTACATACCCATGGTTTAGAAGAATCAATGATTCTTCATTTTTGTTGTACCGAAGACTATTCAGAACTATATCGTATACTTTTCCCACATTCGTTTTGAGCAGCGTCAATGTTTCATCCCTCATGTCGACATCATTTTTCTTTCAACAGACAACAACTCATTACACTTCACAGAGATATGAGTAATATCATATAATAAAATGTAATGAGCATACCTCCAAAAGTTGAATGACAGTATTTAACCCATTCTCCAAAGCGGGGCCAAACATGGCATGAGTGGTATCATTTTCAAATGGCTCATAATCTAAATTCTTAAACTTCTCGAAGAATTTTTCAGAACCACCATATTCTTGTAGCAAAGCATTTCCCAAAGCATGATGTTTCGCTAACGTTGTTAATGCAAACCTAAAAAAATTAAAGATATTTAATAATAATATTCTTCACTTAATGAAACATATACATAAACGTTTCAAATGTGTCAAGAAAATTGCACCTTGCTTCCTCCAAAGTTTGCTTCTTTACTTTATCCGCTAACGCGTATCCCTGATCAAGAACCAAATTTTCCAAAACAATTATTTTCTCGTCTCCGTAATAGCATTTTGGATAAAAATCCACAAATCCGTCCAGTCTAACAGAAAAATTAGAATTATGTATGTACTGGGTTATATTATTGAATTTTCACAGCGGTATTGCTACTTTCTTTAAAAAATAGTTTACCCTTTCGATTTACAGAACTCCTTTGCAGCAGGCACGTACTCCATGAAAAACCGAGCTTCCTTTTCAAATGCCTTCAGATCCTCGAGCATTTGGGTGTGAGATGGATTGGAGCTATGCGCTTTCACGAAAAGATTCAGCGGTTTTAGTTTCGGATTCGAATAATTCACTGTCACGTACTTGGAAATGCTCGCCATTCCTTCTCCTCGAAGTCCTGCATCTCGAACGATAATTTCAGACACTTCGTCAGTGATTCCGTTGGATTTGAGAATTTCTTTGTACTGTAACGTTGTCTCGTCGGAGTTGTCGTCGGCGAGTTGTGGAGTTGGCGACATAACTATTTATATGCTATTTTAGCCAAAAAATTTAACTTGTAAAAATGACGCTTTTGAATTGTTCAAAGCCGAAGCTCAAAGCATACTGATCGGTTCACCTAGTCAATCTGATTCAAAAAGAATACAATGACGAGAGACAGAGAAGATCATGTTCAGACCGATGATGATTCACGGTTTGGCCTTGGTTTTGACTTTTTGACTGTGAAAAATAATTGGATGTACTTGCTTATGCTCAGAGGAAAACTTCCTAATATGGTAACTGGAGCCCATGTGTTGTTGTTGGATTGTCGTGGAACGAAATTATCATCATTCTGAATACACCAAAGTACATACATCAATACGATTATGATCTGCTTGGGATAAAGTACGGCGAGTACGTTCGGTCGAGATATTTAGTGGAATCATTGCTTCCAAAACTCGAACTAACTTTGCTGAAGTACAATTGCATATGAAGAGTGGATCGAAGCAATAATTGTCCATATCCATACTACAATTGAAATATATACTTGTCCTTGGCCAGAGTATGTAGCCTTTGTATTGTACGTATTTGCTTTACAGTCCACTTTGTGACGAGGAGCTCACACTAGAACTGTGGTGTCCAGTCCAGACTGTGGCTGTATTACATTATATTATTTGCGAAGAGGATGAGCTCTAACGACTTTTTGCAACACAGATTACGACGATGCCTGGGAATGACATTGTCAATGAGAGTGTGAAACTTTTAGTAGACATGTGAAAAGTAATCTAGTTGGAAGAATTGTACACGTATGTATTTGTACACAAATATTTACAGATGTGCGATCTCATATTATTATGCGTCTAGTTTTAATTTACAATGAGAATGACAGCACAGTACCGTTTTAATACTTGAATTTCACGTCGTTCTTGATAGTGTAACAAACGTAAACGCTACTGATTGTAGACAACTTAATTCGACTGAAGTTATTTGTTGGTTAACATGAATATGAACATTAAGTTCGCTCATACGTGAGAAGTTGTAGGATACCTAAGTTTTGACTCGAGCTGAATACTTTCCTGAATTATATCATGACGTTTTCTCAACATCGACTTGAATCCAATAATTGAAATTGTGTACATGTGCACACATGTACACAGCAAAGTCGCAGAATCGTTTTAATTATAATTAATATTATTTAAATTTGTAAATTCTGAAAACATAAATTCATGTTGAAATTAATCGGAGTGGCATCAACTTTGTGTTGAATGAAATTTCGTACCCGTTACTTTTACAAAATTGGTTTGCAGGAGAAACTTACTCCGTCAAAAATCTCGTCATCTAATCAAATGCCTTCCACGCGTCGAGCATTTTACAATGGGAGGGCTAGGAACTTTACGCTTTCACGAAGAGGTTTAGCGATAACCATCTGGGACTAGAGAATTTCACCGTTACTCATTTTGTTATGCTCGCAAATCCTTCCCCAACAACTGGTCTGCGTCTGTTGTGTTTTAAATGGCATTCGATTTAATTTGGCGAAAGTTTATGATTATGACTTTTGCTTTAACCCGATTGTGGGGCCAGACGAGACGACGACGAAATTTGCTGAACAAGAGAATATAGAAGGTAGACATGCATTTATGTGAGAATGTTATGTCTATTTGCAGTTGAGGTTGGTTATGGATATCGAATGCCATTGTTGTAACCTTGATGTTGACAAGTTGGCTACATGTGGAATAACCTGTATATCTGCTTGTGTATCTCAGTCAACGTATAGGGCGAAGTTGGCACGTGTCAGTGATTTTTTGTATTATTGTACGAATATCCCTTGTCCAGAACCAAAATTTTCTCGTCTTCGTAGTAGCAGCAGCACATTTTTGTATAAAAATCCATAAATCCGTAAATCCATATGTATGTAACGCAGAATAGTTTCCCAAAGGTACACAAAAATGTGCCTGCTTCGGAGCCCAAAGTTAGGCCTGCTCCCGCGGTTCGTAAATGGTTGTGGTGAAATGGTTTTGCAAATTGTTTGCTGTGTGGTATGCATGTATCTCACGATGCACGTGTGAGTGTCATTGTTGTTCACTTGCGTACACACCCATATATTTACTTTCATTCACCTTGACGCTTGTCCTGGCTGAGAAATTCATTTTATTTAAAAAAAAGCGAGGCATTAGACAGTACATCGCTATGAACTAAAAACATATAAAGAATGTTCCGGCTGTGTGCTGTCGAATCTCTATTTTGAAATTAAAAATAGTATGATACAGTAACAATGATAAAATCCATTTTAGTGTTGACTTATCCAAGTGTTAATTGTTTGTATTCATTCGCAACAGCAACAATCTCTTTGGCCATTTCCAATGCTTTGTCGGGTTTACTTTTAGTCCACTTCTGAGTCAGTTCCATTATCACACTTCCCAAACTGGTGATATCTCCCATTTCCTCAATATTGATATCTTTTATAATTTCGGATGGTCCGAAAGCGTTGTTAAACCAAAATCCACCCTCAAATTTCTTCCGGAATTTTAGAAATAGTTCCTACACTCGAAAATAAATTACAAATATACACAAGTGACATAGGAATTTCGCCAGAATTTCAAAATGTATGAAAATCGAGAATGAAGTATTACCTCATAAGTGAGATATATTGGGTGACCCAAACTCTTTGAGTGTGTCCGCAATGCAGATAAATATATCTTTAAAAGGTCTCTCATATGAGCTCGGCGAACTTTAGGCTTCACACTGGTGTAAAAGTAGAAGGCAATGTCCAGGACTGGGCTGTTGTACCGTATTACCTGCATTAATATAATGGAATACATGTATGTGTCGACAAAATACATGCAAACTTCATCCAAATGTCAACGGAATATAATAGTCAATAAAAATGATAAATAATTGAAAATATTTACCTGGAAATCGATAGTTATGTGTCCAAATACAGCCCCTGTCGCGTGTCTTTGAAACATCATGTTATTATTCCAGTAGTCACTAAAATGGGAATTTTGTTCAAATTAGCGAATGAAGCAAGCTGATTTATTGTAGACAATTTATTCAGCTACTCTTATTAGAGAATTAGAGCACCCATGGTTGAGTGTGAGAAGTTCTTTGTCATTCTTATAATGCGTGTAGGCTTCCATCATTCCCTGGTAGGTCTTCCCAAACTTCGATCTTAGCACGGCAAGGGCTTCATTCTTGCCTTCGACATTATTTTGCTGTCCAAATAAAGGTCATCACTTTACTTGAGGCGCAAATCATAGAATTAAGCTAAATGCAATTCAACGTTTCTTCTTCTTCGCGCGGGTCAATTGGAGTACCTCCAAAATTCGGATAGCTGTAGCCAATCCATTCTCCATCAAGGGCTCCACAAATGATTGAACATAAGACTGGCTAAATGGCTCGAAATCAAAATGCTTAAACTTCTGGAAGAATTTCTCAGGACCACCATATTCCTCTATCATAGCATATCCCATTGCGTGATGTTTTGCTAAGGTTCTAAGTGCAAATCTGCAAAAAATCAACGGTACAAATATATAATTGCATGCGTATACGCTTGTTGATTTGTAACTTAAGATTAGACAGGTTTGGAAACTTACGTAGCCTCATCCAGTCCCTGTGTTACAGTCCTATCTGACAACGAGAAGCCCTTGTCTAGCACCAGGTTCTCAAGGACGATCATTTCCTTATCGCCGTAATAGCATTTCGGGTAAATATTTACAAAGTCGACCAATCTACATGAATAAATTCCGGCGGAAATGCTTTAAACCCAAAACTCTAGAATATCGCATTCACTTCGACTTCAAAGACAGATTATGCTTAAGTTTTTACCCATTATTTTTGCAAAGTTCCTTTGCGGAAGAGACATACTCCGTCAAAAATCTCGCCTCCTTATCAAATGCCTTGAACTCTTCGAGCAATATACAATGGGAAGGGTTGGAACTGTGCGCTTTCACAAAGAGATTCAACGGTTGCAATTTCGGATTCGAAAATTTCACCGTTACACATTTTGTTATGCTAGCAATTCCCTCCCCAGCAAGTCCCGCATTTCTCACAATAACTTCAGACACTTCGTCCGTGATCCCATTGGATTTGACAATGTTTTTGTATTTTTGGGTCGTCTCGTCAGGGGTATCTACTGTTGTCACCGGTGTTGGTGACATAATTGTCAAGTTTGATTGCTAGCAAAACGCTGCAGTGGTATGTCAATATATAATTTCAGATGGTTTTCAATTTAATTTTGGGAACACATATATGACTTTAGCTTGCGACTTGCGACCTATTGCAAGGTCAGACGATGAAGAAATGGCTGGAATAGACAAACGTGCAGTTATGACTGTTTTCATTTGAGTTTGAATACGGTTATCGAATGTTATTGTTTTGACCTTGAAGTTTACATCATGTGGAATAACCAGTATATCTTCTTATGTACTATCTCACAAGTCAGTTAACAGGGCGCAGTTTGCTCGTGTCCGTGAGTTTTTAATTTAATCGCAAACGAATATCCCTTGACCAGCGACAGACATGATCGTACAACCATTTTGATGTCTCCGCGCAACTGCTTATTTTGGACAATAATCCACACACCGTCAAAGATGTATATATTCCAGAAAAGTTTCCAAAAATACACAAATTTTCTTGCTGGAGCCCATAATTACCTGCTCCGCAGGGAAGCTTTACTTAAATGATTGTGGAGAAATGGTCGTACTCAAACATGTCCATGACTGAAACACTCCTCTGTGGAACTCGACACGGCATAAGATTTAAAATGGGTTTCCAGGTGAAGCCATCCCAAAGAAGAGCTGGAATACCAGCGAATATATATTATGTAAGTCATTTGAAAAACTGGATGAGCAAATTTGTTTGCAAATTGCGTTTGCTATGAGAATGTCTCATGATTCACGAGAATGTCATTGTCAGCATAATCATGCGAACGCACCTTCATATATTTATACTTGTTGACCTTGATGCATTTTTTGTGCTGAGGAACTACTATTTTATTTACAAAACGACACTGCCTGTCCAGACACTAGACAGTGCATCGCCATGTAATAAAAAACATGAAGTAGGCTGTGTGTTATAGGATACCCACATTACCAACATAGAAATTTTATTAGAAACAACAACAAGGATAAAATTGGTATGGAGTTATCCAAGTGTTAGTTCAATATATTCATTCACAACAGCAACAATCTCTTTGGCTACTTCCAATGCTTTGTCGGGGTGATTCTTAGTCCACTTCTGAGTCAGTTCCATTAGAACACTTCCCAAATTGGTGACATCTCCCAATTCCTCAATATTGACATCATTTAGAATTTCCGCTGGTCCAAACGCGCTGTTAAACCAAAATCCGCCTTCAAATTTCTTCCGGAATTGCAGAAATAGTTCCTAAGTGCGAAAGTGAATTACTTTACTCATATGAAACCACTTCACACAACCATTTGATTTAAAAATGTATGAATAATATGGAGTATTACGTCATAAGTGATATATATTGGGTGACCCAAACCCTTTGAATGTTTATGCAAGGCAGATAAATATATGTTTAAAAGGTCTTTCATATGAGCTCGGCGAACTTTTGGCTTCACGGCGCTGTAAAGATAGAAGGCAAGATCCAGGACTGGGCTGTTGTACCGAATAATCTGCGTAAATACAACGGAAAACGGAATATATGCATAAAACTATTGTATTCTGGTACTACTGAAAACTAGTTAGGAATCACGGTCAAACTTTAAAAATATTTACCTGGAAATCAATCGTTATGTGACCACATACACTTCCGGTCTCGTGTCTTTGAAACATCATGTTATTATTCCAGTAGTCACTTAAAAGAAAATTTCGCTCTTTACGAAGAAAGCAAGTATTTTATTCAAGAATAATTCATCTATTACGAGAGTATAATACCCATGATTGAGTGTTAGCAGTTCTTTTTCATAATGCTTGAAGGCTTCCATCATTCCCTGGTACGTCTTCCCAACCTTCGATCTTAGAACGGCCAGAGCTTCATTCTTACCTTCGACATTATTTTCCTGTCAAAATAAAGGGGATCACATTATTTGAAGCGTAAATCATGGACTGAACCTAAATGTAATGCGATATATCTCCTCCTCATGGGTCAATTGGAGTACCTCCAAAATTCGGATAGCAGTGGCCACTGCATTCTCCGTCAAGGGCTCCACATAGGTCTGGATTTGGTTCAATGGTTCGAAGTCAAAATGCTTAAACTTCTGGAAAAAATTTTCAGGGCCACCGTACTCCTCTATCATAGCATATCCCAGTGCATGATGTTTTGCTAAGGTGTTTAGTGCAAATCTAGAAAATCAGTTGTAAAAATTATAATTCTGTACTTGTACTAATGTCGATTTGCAAACTTACGTAGCCTCTTCCATTCCCTGCAACACAGCCTTGTCTGCAATTGAGAAGCCCTTGTCAAGAAGGTTCTCAAGAACGACTATTTCCTGATCGCCATAATAGCATTTCGGGTAGATATTTACAAGGTCATCCAATCTACATGAATAAATGCTTGTTGAAATTCTTGAATTTTCAAATTGACTACACAGAACCAGGAACTTACCCTTTCTTTTTACAAAGTTCCTTTGCAGCAGAAACATACTCTGTCAAAAATCTTGACTCTTTATCGAATGCCTTGAACTCTTCGAGCAACATCGAATGGGAAGGGTTGGAACTTTTCGCCTTCACAAAGAGATTCAGCGGTTTCAATTTCGGATTCGAGAAAGTCACCGTGACGCATTTTGCAACGCTCAATACTCCTCCTCCAACAATATCCGCATTTCTCACTGTAACTTCGGACACTTCGTCCGTGATCCCATTCGATTTGAGTATATCTTTGTATTTTTGTGTGGTCTCATCTGAGAATGAATCTGCAGCAGTTACCGGTGTTGGTGACATGATGACTGTGAAGTTTGATTATTAGTCAAAAGATACAGAGGAAAGTAAATGTGTTTCAATTTAATTACGAGAATTCATATTACTATTATGACTTTAGCTTGTGACTTATTGGAAGGTCAGACGACGAAGAAATAGCTAAAGTAGACAAACATATGTGGGATGATGTTACGACTATTTTCAGTGAGGTTGGTTATGGGCATCTAATGACATTCATGTGTCCTTGATGTTGAAGTCAAGAGGAATAACCTGCATCGTACTCAACAGGGAAAGGTTGGTACTTGTCGGTGAGTTTTTATTTTATCGGCACAAATGAGTAAAGTATGTATATAATGTATGCAAAGAGTATATATGAATAGTTTCCCAAAATTATACACAAATTTACCCAGTCAATCGTATGCTCATACCTGGAACTCCGTCTCTGCACCTGCACACGCCTCTGATGCATGGAACTCTGCGGCATAGAATTATAAATGGATTTCCAGGTGAAGTCATCAGAGTAAAGCTGCATTACCAGGGAATAAATTATATTATAAATAAGCCATTTGAAAAACTGGATTAGCAAATGTGTTTGTTATGTGTCCCATGATTCACGTGAAATAATCATATGAACACACCTGTACATATATTTACACTTGCTCACCTTGATGCTTGTTTTGTACTGAGGAACAAATATTAATTGACAATGACAAAACGACACTGTATGTGGAGTCCAGACACTAGACGGTGCATCAATCACCATGTAATAAAAATACTTGAAGGAGGTTTTATGCACCAGCATATTTATCTATGTACATGCATACATTAACTTCTTGGAAATTAGAAATGAAATATGGTACAAGGACAAAATGTATTAGTGCGGACTTCTGCAATTGCTAATGAATTATATTGCTGCATAACAGCACAAGAATTTCTTCAATCAAATCATAAATCTATGATGCTCTCGCTATATTTAGACTTTTCGCAACTTAAAGTCCTATACTATAACCTATAGGCTCATATTGGTTCCGCATGTCATGAGTTATGAATGTCTACCGACCTCAATCATCCACCCCAGTTTCCGTTTTGTTACTATCAATTAGTGCAACGTTCAACGCGGAAAATTTCTTATTCAAATGATTAAATTTAATTCCAAATATTCACTGTAATTTTGTGCATAATTATAGTTACATCAGCATCCTAAATAATATAGCACCATACATTTTATAACAATAACATGCATGATCTTTAAAGTATTTAAAGTCTTGCGTAGCTTCTCCGTTTACCACCAACCATCCAAATCCAATCGTCCCACCTACACACACCAGTTTAAACTAGAATGCATGCAAACAAGAAAAGTTAAGTACTTCTTAGCTTCATAGTTCGGAAGATACTCGTCTCTCGTACCATTGACATTAATGCCGCATGCACAAATCTCGCATCCGTCAATGAACAATGGTTCCACCAAACTCCAGTCAATACATAAGTATTTCATCAGCATGCACATACAATTCTACTGAACTTGATCAATTTTGATCAAAGGAATGCTAGAGTCCTTCAAACTCCTGTGCAAATTATTCCTCTGGATGCTCGCTCCATTGAAGTCCACATTCCCCCGAAGTCCACCAGCACGGGGGTATCTAGAGCTGGAATAAGTGTGAGCACGCTTAAGTTCTCCACCACCTTCAAATCCTCGTCTCGTTGGACTTCCCACAGGATTATACTCCAGTCTCAGGGAGCTTCCTCTTGTAAAGCTGCCAAAAAAGTCAGAAGCATGAAAAACTAATGTTTTTTCTTCTTCAAGGAAATAAAAGCTGACAAAACAATAATGTATTCAGTGTGCACTGTACTGTGTCACCTCAGAGAAGTATCCATCGTGTCAAGTTCATACGGGCTCCCGTCAAACTGTCTCGCACTCCGCTGACTCTTCCTCCTCTGCTGACAGAAGAAGAAGTTGCAAAAATACTTTCTGTACTTGTCACTGAGAGCCGTGTACAAGAGGAAGTTGCACGCTGCGTTGACAGCCACCAACAGATTGCAAATGTTCCCAAGACCTCGCAAAATGTTGTCCTCGGAGGAGCCAGGTTTCACGAGGTGGATAGACGTGTAGATGAGGACAACGGCAGTCGGCATTTGACAAATGAGGAAGACAATAACAACCACGATCAAGATCAAGGTTATCCTGTTCTCCTGCCGGATGATTTGCAGCTGGCGTGCGTTGGACATTTGATTCGTCATTCCCTTTCGAATTATTCGAGATCTCCGAACCGCTTGAATGAGGAAGAAGTTGAATATCGCGAGGATGACGACGGGCAAGAAGACAACGAAAATTGTGGTAAACCAGTGGTACACCAAACGGTATGTTTCGTTGTTACCGAACTCGGTGCTTTCCAATGTGTAAATCTGAAATGTTTATTTCGAATAGATATTGGGCAATGGAAATTGATGGCCAAAAATGAACACTCTTTTGGTGCGTTTATAAGTACCGTTTCATTTGAAGGTCCAGTTATATTTTCAGCAACCACAGCTCTCCACTCGAACGGGGTGGAGGCAGTGAGAAGGAAGCTTAGCAGGTACACAGCAATTGCCACACGAATCGCCCGTTCCTCCGTGCAGAAAATCTGTGTTGTGCAATTTTTAAGATGCGCGTTACTGAAAGCAGATCTATTAAAAATTATCTGCACGTAATTAATCGTGGATGTACCTTTCCTCTCATTGGATGACATACCGCTATATAGCGCTCGATTGTAAATGACACGATGAGCCAAACGGACGTGGAACCTTCAGAAACAGAATCATCTTAAGTATTATTCCATAGACATTTCTCAATGAACTTAATGGTAAAATACATAATGTGTGAACGGCATTACTGGAAGCATCCGTCATCCATAGCCCAAATGGAGTGTACCACCAATACAACCAAATAGTATTCACGACAGGGTAGTGTCTCCACGACATAGAAAATGTGAAGAGGAGGAAGAGGAGATCCGACACTGCGAGGGCAGTCAGGTATCTATGAAAAATGGAGACTGGATGTGAAATGAGCATACATATTATACTTCTGCTGGGGAATTAATGACCTTGAGACTGAACGAGTTCAAGGCGTCTTTGACCTTTCTCTCCTCCACCTTCATACCAAAAGAACCATGTACGATCAAAACGTAATCTGGTAATCTGGAAGCTTTAAAATGTCATTTTGCGTGATATGTTGCCTGCTGAATGGATCCATGTCTAACAGATTTACTAGTGTTGCTCTAGTTTGCTAAAAAATTTATATGCCATTTCCATCATGTAAAACAAAAACTACTAATTTTTACTTTTATCCATGTAGAATAAAAATATCTCTCCATTTTCCATCAAATAATCCGATTTAATTTAAATCATAAAAATAGAGAAATCGATTTCCTGCCATTTAAAGTGTACGCGTATCGACAATGGATGATAGGATAGCGTAGAATAGAAGGGGAAAGAATGACAGGCATGTTTAAAAAGTTTACGATAGTTGTCTTTGCCTCACTAATTGAAAACTTTTGGTTCATATGGCTCTAGTCAGTTTGGTTCCATTATAAACATTTTAGTTTCATCTCACTCAATCCTACAAAACTTCAGCAGAGCAGAGTTGTATGTGCAGTTCCACTGGAAGCGAAGCGAACTTGTTTGTCCCAAAATTTGTACAAACACACACACTCCAAAAGAAAGCAATCAATTTTCATACTCGCGTTTCTTGCATCTAAACTTTTTTCGTAGCTTCATTCAAAACATGTAAGATGCGAATCCCTTTGCCCTAAACAAAGAACCGCTCCATTTTTTATTCGCATATCGGAAAATGTTGAGTTCTTTGCACAATCTCAGGATTTTTCATAATTCATGTATTCCGTCTCCCCCTTAATTATTGTACACAATATGCAACAGTTTGTGATGAGCTACTTGAGCACTTAAGCCTATAGTTGGGCAGTGTGTTACGCAATTCTTGAAAGAAAGCATTTTGGCAGTTTTGATAAAACAATTTCGTTCTCTTTACCGACAAAAAAGGGGAAAAGAACAAGGTTTCCATTGTCAGATTGATGCCATATACTTAATGTATTTTCTTACAATACAACGCTTTGATTTCAAAGCTCAAGCTCATACAAGAAACTGGATGTAACTTATTCATAATTTTAATCTTACTTCAATAACCAAACGTAAAATTAATGTTGAACTATGAGATTGGTCGAAAATCTTACACGTTCGTAGAGGAACGCATTGGTCGTCTGGTGAGAATGTAAATGGTCACTGCATTTCCAAGAACGCCAATGATAACCACAATAGGAACAATTACTCGCTGCACCCAAAAGCGACTCAAGTCTCGAAACGACTCCTCCCATGACAAGCTGGTGGGATGCACCACTTGATTCCCGTTTATGTCGCTCATGTTCCATCCTTGACCTCCGGAAATGTTATCATCATCACTATATAATCCCAGAGATGAGGATGCGTTATCATAGGCTTCACTCAGACCCCTTCCATAATCAGCAAGAGAGTGCAACGATGTAGATAAAATATTTACTCCTTGGTCTAAACTGCGTATTGAAGGTTCCGTCATTGTGCACGACTTACGAAGAATGAGAATGTGGATTTTTTCTCGATCAATTAAAAATTATTTAGTTAATATTCATTGTACTTCAGTTTTAATGTTTAGTAAATGTGGCCATTTTTTCGTTTTCTCCCATTACCATAATGGGTCAACGGATTTAGTCTGTTCCTTTTCATTACTAAAGTCGCAGCATCTCTGGACGTCCAATTCACTTATTGACACTAGTCGTCTTCACAAAGGCAGGATGACGCAATTACTTTTCAGCTTTCCCCGAAGAACTCCCTCAAGGCATTCTTACTTTGAAATGCATATATACATTCTTATATTCCTTTCCAACACCTTTCATCGAACAATTCTAATTATGATAATGAACTGTCGTTTTTTCGTTTGAAGATAAGATATATTGTTTGCCAGGTCAATTTATTGTGTAAATGATGCTTAGAATATCTTTATTCCAAGCATATCAAGATTTTAAAGAACTTCATACGACTTTATTCATTAAATAAAAATCTGGTTTCTCCGATTCCACTGATTCAAAATGTGACGAACTCCTCATGGCTCATTATTTCAGTTTCTCTGTGGAAGGTTAGCTTATAGGTTCCTATTTCGCGTGGATGTGGATGCTCATATGTTTTTCAAGTACTTTCACGTATTGTTGAGCATCAATGCTTGGTTCACTTTACAATTTTGTACACGATTTCTTAATTACGCCCGTACCACTTTCATAATTTTCAATTTTGATCGCTTTCTGCCAGCGGGAACGAACGTAGCTGCTGGCATAATCCAATATGGTTTCGCCCTTTGTTCAAATAAAGTTTGTATAGATAGTTCAGACCATTATCCAAGGTTCAAACATTGCGTACATATATAATACTTCACTTCTCACTGACACTTTGCTTTGACTTACGCAACGCATATGACCACATACAAACTTCAAACTTGAAACCAAAAAAAAAAAGAATTTATAATTGCTAAGCTTTGAACTATTTATTAAAACGTATGCATATTATATCGTTTCGTACATTTCTTTTGGATCCAGATAAAACTTTTCGACCTCAGTCCTTGCATATCCGTTTTTACCAATGACTAAAACCACACTTCAGTTCAGTCCTAAAAACCCCGTTTTCTACTCAAACAACAGGCACCGTTTTAATTAATGTCACAAAAAAACGAGAGCGAAACCTATTTCCTGCACACTCCGCCCGACTCACTGACAACGAATGATTGAAGGAGAATGAAAGGCATCTCATAAAAAGTTTACGATGGCGGACTTTGCTTCGTCGCTAATTGAAAACTTATAAACTTTTCCAGCTCCTTTTCCATTATATTTCCATTGCATAATAATATGGAACATTGCGCACGAAACCGCACTCCATTTCAACAGCTCAATCCCACAAAAACTTCAGAGAGTTGTGTGTCGCTCGTTGTGTGCTGCGAACTTTGTCTCCTAAAATTGCATAAACAGTCAAGAAAAAAAACAACCAGCATCCGTGCTCAGATTTCTTACAACTGAAACTTTTCCTTCTTCATAGCTTCGCTCGAAACATGAAAGATTCGAAGTCGAATGCATGTACTACGTACTTCCTTTCTTGTCCTATGCAAAAGAAAACTCCATGTTTCCTTCGAGAAATCAGAGAATTATTGGCACACTCTCAGAATTTTTCATAATGCATAAAAAAGCTCTCCTTCTATTTTCCCTTTTAATGTGCATATAATATGCAACAGTTTGTGAATTACAAAAAAACATATTGGAGCACTTACGAGAGATCGAGAAGCATTATTACTGCTTGAAAGCATTTTAGCTATTTTGATGTACCATTTTCATCTTCCTTTCCGACGTATGAGTATGAGCATACGGAAAAATTGAATACGAATGCCATTGCCAGATTTATATATGTGCATCACACTTATTAAAGCAAAGAAGTGCGTATTGTATCTCGGAAAATATATATATGTTACGATGAATCTCAACATCACTGACTGCACCGTCGTCATCATGATCATCAGGAGAAAATAACTGTTTCCCAACACCGAAAAGGTGTAACATCAGCCAAGAAATTTGGAGGCCGTGTATGTGCCATCTAATCTCTCCCCCTAAACTTGTAAAAAATAGTTTTGCCATTGTACGTGAGAAGAGAGGAGATGCATGACGCTGACGGGGTTTACTACACGCACACCTCAAAAACCAAGCCAAGTTCAAGTTGGGACGCTGTGAAAGAAGATGAGAGATGTGCTTGGCAATGGCAATGGGCATTGGTAATACACATCATTTGGAGACCGACGACCAACTCTTGACGAGGAGTGGAGGCATATGATATAATATATCTCCGGACCGAAATGGATTTTAACGAGATGGAAAAAATTTCTACTCTCAAATTTTTATGAAGGCTTTTACTTAATATTTGAGGAAGTACAACTTTAAGTTCCAAAACCCAAACACAACCTGGGCATTTATATTTTATGTGTTTATCAGTTTATGTAATGACTTAAAACACATGAATGCTCAATTATTTACCAGAGACTTCTTCAAACACCGAACATGCATCAATATTTCAGCAAAAGACGCTCGAGGACATGACGTTGAGACTTTTGAGTTGAGACAATAATGGCAGAAACCTCACATGCTTTGGAGTGCTCTCTCTCTCTCTAATCTTGCTGGTGGTTCAACTTGGCATTTGGCATATGTAAAGGTGTCACTTAAGACTCAGACATATATTTTGTGTTGAGAAAATAAAATGCAGATGCTTCGTGCGAAAATGTCTGTGTGGTGGTGCTGGTGATAACAAGAAGTATAAATGTGAAATATGTGATTTGCTACAATAACTCACCACTCACCAAGGATGGATAGAGATGAATGGTTGCGTCGAAAAGTCGTTCGATTTCGATCCAAATAATTGTACCTGGTTCCGTGGTTCCGTTCAGAGGACGACGAGCGTAGGCGGAATGAAAATTGGCAGGGCTGAGTGGGAGCTCAGTAATTCAATTGACTTTATATTGCCCAGGGCAGGCAATATAATGCACCAAAATGCAATTATATTCATCAAATAATGTGAAAGCACAATTGCAATTGCTTCATAATTGCACTTATGCATTTATAATGTGTCTGACCTTCAAGGCAATTCAATTCAAACGTTCTCTTGTTAATAGTTTTTGGTCATCTGCGTTTGTGGGTTTGCCTTATCAATACAAGGGACTAGATAGGAACATCACATGCTCTTCTTTAAAGCGGACACATATGATCACATACTTGCCGAATTGATGCCTTTTCATGACAAGTAGTCCCACGCAGGAACTAATTGCAAAACAGTTATGTCATACTTGTGTACCTGTCATCAACTGACGAAGCGTAATGCAGGACATATCGCTTACAAGTCACACAGGAGGGCCATTAACGATAAATATCGTTAATTTAAAGTTTCCCGTTGAGCTTTGAAGTGGCCTTGAGGCTGTCTCATTATAAATTCTCATGCTATCCAGGAACAAACAAACACTGTACCATCATGAATGAACATGACTACCTACTTTAGAACATGTTCCAAAAAGATTGTGTACCTGTACTGTACATTTATGACTCCTGGACAAATGTTGACTGTTGTGACAATTTTTAACATATACATACATACGTCACAATTCATATATGAAAGTTGTGTTTTGCACGTTAGCAAGTTTGCCTAAAATTGGATGAAAGTCATCTAATGATATGTAAACAAGAAAGACCAACTTCAGGTAAAAATAGAACAAACTCAAATATTTTTCTTTTATGTTTGTTCATGTAGTATTTTTCATTTCTAACGATGTATGTTCATGGTTTCAAGATGGATAGGATCTCAAGGGAAAACTACACTCACATAGTCGCAGCATTCATTGCCTGAGAATTTAACTTTTTCCGATGCTTACAAAGAACAAATGGGAGCTCGCATCTTTTTGATTTATGACCTCACATTTGTTAGTCGTATCATTTAGACATTTCAAAGAAAAGTCATGCTCGCAAAACAAGAAGTTACACAGTCTCAAGTCTCAGGCGCTACGACATTCCAGCCTCCAGTCTTCAGACATATATTATTACATGGTCTCATTATATATAAAAATATTGCTGGGTACAATCAGTGTCATATGACATACTAAGAATCTAGGAGTCCTTTTTATGTAATAATTACACTTTCATGAGGGAAAACTATATTTATTTAAAGCACATGTATGTTTATACAAAACAGACTAGACGGCTTTCTCCGGAATGTTCTCCAGATAATAGAAACGTGACGTCACTACCACTTTCCATTGAAAGCATGTGGCAGGTATTTAAATTATTCCCTAACGTTTACCATGACCATGACCTACACGACAAATGTAAAGGACACAGTATAAAGCCATGCCATGATATATCTTATAACAACACGAAAGCTGAAAAAGGCCCCCACCGACTGATTTAAGGTTTAATGTCGGCTTCTTACATAATCCAGTAGGGAATGTTCAGTAATAGTCTTTTTCCAGCGTATACACCTCATGCATTGTAAACAAAATATAAATATAACAAAAACTCTAGATTTTGACAAAACCTACATCATACATTTCCAATGCTCACATTCTGCCATTCTTATTCTATTGCTCTGCAAAGAACTTCTATGTATTAAAAATGATAATAAAACAATGCCTACTTTCTAAAATATTGATAAAACACGGCCAATAATAATATTTTATAGAATGCCGCAACAAAGTACTTTTATACACTATGTAATAATTTAGATGCAGATACCTCCTTTCATTGGTTTAATGATAATGACGTCAGAATCATAATCTATACTCATTGTATGTCCAACTGTCCCACAAAAAATCAAGGGCAGACTGACAATCTACCAGGAGATTTTTTTCCATTAAACTGGGCTAAAAGTTTTTGTGTATGTCTGGATGGTTCCCACGGTAGATTCCCAGCAGATTTCTACGTATTCCAATTCCAATGTAATACAATTTTTCTCCTTTTACCTTCCTTTGTTCGTGACCTTCTGTCCTTAATCAGGCTTTGGCAAACGCAGCACAAATGTAACGCAAAGTGTGTGAGCAAAAAATTTCTCGGGATTGATTAATGCTCCATTGGTAAAAAAAAATCTCGAAGTAATATATATTATGCGTTCTCTTTCGGACATCAATCTTGATAAAAAATTAGTACGGATGAATTCTAGGATGATCACCATCATGGGAACTGTATGAGTACCCGTATCTCCCTACTTGTAGCAACTTTCTATAACCAATAAGACTGACTGGAAAAGTTTTTCCATCGATCTTACTTTTGTCCAGGAATCAGAATTGGCAGATATGGCCTAGACCTCGTCCTAATCTAATCGGCATGCAATTCCAATACTATTTCCTATTCTTTCCGGCAGAAGTATAGGGAATCTTGTCCCTCTGAATAAAATCTTGATAACAACAGAACTCTACCTAATTAACTTGGTCGTCGACTCCATTGAATCCAATCATGTTTTTCTAGGTCTTCTTGAAGTTGTCTTCCAAAAACACAAAAGCAATCTCACAATCTCAGTCCTCGGGAACCTGGAAAATTTGATGAGCATTGCATTGTGCACATGGAGTTTGTGATCAAACGCAGGGAATTGTAGTAATGGAATATAAAATTACATGCTCGCAATAGCCTCATTAGTAAAATACGGCAAACGGGAAAAGGCGGAGGAACTCATCATTACCATTTTGGAATAGTTTGGCCAATTCTTCAAAACCACAAAAGAGTTGCAATTAAGTTTGCTGAACAACTGACTGATTGTAGAAAGATGAAACTGCTTCTCAGAAGGGAAGATTAATTGACAGTCGATAATGAATATTATTTGGTTTTGTAATTTAGTATCAAAGAAGTTCATTAAAAAATTTAGACGAGGATATATACGTCTTTAAGAATTGTTTCCAAAATATGAAAAGGTTTGGTGTGCATTCTAACTTCCATATGAACCGCACATGCATTCAGACAAGGGTTACACTTTTCAACATTTTACCTTTCAAACTTTCGACACATTGACAATGTGACAACGATTGAAGGCTGTGTGGGAGTACATTGGCATTTTAGGTACGAGGTTATTATTGGGTTATATGATAGGCGTCTGGTGAAAATACAACGAAACGAATAAATGAAAAGATGTTTTCATTTTACACGCCAAAATGTCTCATTATTTTCTTCTAAACATGAAATGGCACATGTCATTTAATCAGTTTTCATTGTGGACATACGCACGATCAATGTTATTCAACGTAGACACTGATACATGACATCTAATACATATATGTTGTATGTAACACGATGCAAGGAAATTTTACAATGGATCGAAGGATCTAATTAAAATAAATAAATCTTTTACATCCACCAATACAAGCTGAGCTGCTCGTCAGCACGAAAAATCGTAATCAAATTCGAAACATCTAAGACGGATTTTCCATTGAATGCAAAGACATCTATATTATTGTTTAATGCTCTTGGGAAATTTTTTGCTAGTCTGTATTTCATTGTGTAACATATACCTGGACTGGAAACATCAATATCCTGTCCAAAAGTACAAAGAAATGGAAGGACAATTTGTAAGATGACTATATTTTCCCACATGTCCTTTTACAGCAGACGTACTAATCAGAAATCAGAATATGATATCATAAAAGTATGAAAGAAGATACTTTCCCGTCGTGAGTCCCGTTATGAAAAGAAAGCGACTTCTATAATTAAGCTATTATATACGTAACATATAATATTACGACCCATTTCCCTGAAAATCAAGGTAAGAGATTCCACACGGGGCACCACATCATTCTTCAGCTCTTGCAAACCATTAATGCGGCATAATAAAATGCCTGCCAAGGACATTCGCCACAAAGGAATAATATTTGATCCATATCATTGTGATGTTCTGGAATGATTTTTATCAGAGCAAGATCTTTAGATGTCATTTCCGCCATCTCCCCATCTCACCGTCATGTAAGTACTTTTACAAACGAAAACTATATTCTGTGGGCATATCTTCGTATCAAATAACTTTATGAACTGAATGTTAACGGAAGCGGATGTTATGGATCTGATTACATTATAATCACGTCTGCCAAAATTCCAAATAATGCAATGTTGTATTTACTGTATCTTGAGAGTGCACGTGGGAATCTGTGCTTAAAGATTTCGTGGGAGATTGCATCAACCTCCCTTTGCTCATCTCCATATGCTTCCATTGTCGAAAATTTATTAAGCCACGTGGGATTGATGGCTGCTATAAAAGGGAGAGCATTATTAACAATGTCATTTCCACAGAATGGGAAAGCAAAAGCCGTGAAAAACGCATATTTTTTGTAATGCGAAGGGAAAGTTACATCGTTTTAAGCCAGGTTATATCTTGGTTAACAAAAGAAATGTATACATGCATTACGTTATTGAGCTAAACTGTATCGTAAGAAAATGTCCTTGACGAAGGATGAAAACGAAAAACATTCTCAAACCCCATGCATTTTTAGAATGTCAACAAAATGTTTATAGTATTGTCAATCTGTAGCTTTTGGAAAGTGACTGGAGTGGATCTTTGGAAGTAATACAGATGATACCCTTTCACCTTCAAAGGTCTTTGCGATCTGAGCAGACGAATGGCATACTGGCGGTTGAAACAGCCTTTTCGAGGAACTCGAAACAGTTTCCCCTTCAAAACGGCAAGACAGTCTAGCGATTCAACATTGACCCAGGCCAACATTTTGAAGAGTTGAAGGAGAACCGCATTTCCACACACTGATATCAGCGGACAATTGATCCAAACTTGGAACTTCATACTGTTGAACAAGCGCAATGTTCCATAATTCGTGCCAAGGTGCGAAAAGAGAGCGGCAACTTGCACTCCAACAGTCATCCTGTATGCAACACTGTTGTATTCTGTGGTTAGCAGCTGCAAGTTTTTACACATTTCCAAAACCGTCTTCATTTCGCGAATGCTTGAGCCCACGCGGCTGACATGGAATTGTTGGTAGCGAGGGCTAAAAATGAAATGAAAGTAGAAAAAGCGGTCATTGCGATTGTATGACACAGTTCAACATCAACCATGTAGGCATGTGCTTACTTGAGCTCGCGAATCCAAAAGTTGATCGTAGTTGAACAGCAGATTGACGTGGTTGCCCACAACAGAATTGTGGTCCATGACACAATCGTCAGATATGCTTCAAGAATGGCAAAGTACACTTTATAGTGAATTCGTGCCCGCTCCGAGACGGATGACGAGATCACAGAGTAGAAGAACTGAGGACTGTTTGGATTATCCAAGAAGAGGAACAATGTGACTGCAGTGTTTCCAAAGATGATGGCAAACGCGTTCATTACCATCCCCTCGATTTTGTCGCTTTCCAAAACTCCAGCGGAGTCGGGCAAGTGTGTGAAGTATTTTTCTAGAAAAACAAAAAGTTCAAAAAATTATAAATGCGACGAGACGGGCATGATGCCTAAGCATTGTTGGTGAAATATTCACTTTTCGAAATTCTGTTGAAACTCGTAAATCGGTTGATCATCAACGGAAACCAATTTCTCATTTGTAGCGCGTTCAACTGCAAGAATCCACAGTAGCAGTAGAGGACGCCGTAGTAGTAATGGATGACAAATTCGTCAACTGTCACATCCAAATACGAATATGACTGATATAGTCGAATTGCCATGAATATGATTTTCAACCACATCACCGAAGCACAAAATAGCCACAAAGAGAAAGATGTCCGACTTTGTGTTTTTCGCATTTTCTTCGCTTTCCACAGCCACTCGAAAGGGGTACAATGGACTTTGAAGGCAAACGTGTAGTAAGCGCCCATCAGCATTAACGTCTTTGTCGATAACATGATTTGGATCCTTGGAAGTGTTTTTAAAGAGAAGCGGTTAGTGAAGCAGTGCTGATTAAATTAACTTTTTCTTTATACAAGCAGCGATATAGAAGTTATGAAGTTTTTAGAGGTCACACGTTTTGTTGAGCCAGCCAGGGCTTTCCTCGATCTAGTATCAGAAATGCGTCAAACTGACCAAGATATATCGAGTAGTAATGGTATTGGTATGGCCACATTTACATAAAGTATTAAGGAATGGACGACTGGTATTGGCATGATTAGATATTAATAGGGCGGAGCTCTTAAAATTGTTTGCGTTGGTGAAATGGGGAATTAAGTAGAACGCATATTAGGCATTAATATGTAGGCATAGCTCATGTTTCTCCGTTATATAAGGCAAACCAAACCAAAGCTTGGTGGATTATTTACGCCAAACATGGTTTGTAGTTTTTAAGGAAATACGAAGGCATTTCGCAAGTAGATAAAGCGACTTTAGTTCTCTGTCATTTTACAACGGCTTGACATATGTAGTCGATTTTTTCTACATAGTTTCCCCTGACTCTTACACACTTTTTCCACCTTTCCTCAAGAGCTGAGATGCCTCTGGAGAAGAATGCCGGGCTTCGATGTCCAAGCCATGAAATCGCACTTTTTTCACTTTGTTTTTAAAGGGGGCTGTGAACCAGTCATGAGCCATTTTTATGACTGTTTCTTTGTCTCTGCCTC